>LPNX010919305.1:42644-87145 GCA_001517045.1 Pseudotsuga menziesii
TTCATAGGCATTTTTTTGCAAATGACCATTTGGAGTAACTTAAAAAAAATAGATGTATATTGTTTTCTATTGAAGAACTATTGGGAATCCTTTAGCGATAGTTATTTGGTATTGATGTATTATTATAATTATTTGAAGCAAACAATCTAACATGTATATATTGTTAAGGACTTGTGTTGTCCCTTACTTGACTGCAAATATGTTAGTCTTTTGTTTAATCTATTGTCAAACAAATAGACAAGACAATGGCTTTGCTATGGTTATTGGGTATTCATAGTCTTGTTTTTCTTACTGCAGGTTTCCTTGGCCCTCATGTTCAGCCAAAAAAAGGCTTCATGCAAAAATAAAAAATGGCTTGTTGTTTCTTTCTTTTGTAGAAATTAAACACCTCAAAATATTATATAAAGATTTTAGTGAAACTTTGCTTCAAAATTTATATGTATTTTTTAAAATTATTTTTAATGTATATGGAAAAAATTTAGATTTTTTATTTATTTATATTTTTATATATATGGATCACATGATGGAAAATAATACTATTTTTTGTTTATTTGATACAATATTCTTACAAAAAGAAATCCCTCTTGACCATTTACTCTACCAAAACTTAACGATTGAAATTATACAATTATTTTAAATCCTAATTCAAAATTTATTTTTATTTAATATAATTAATTTTAATAAATCAAAATATTTATTACATTTAAAAACCTTGAAAAAAAAATAGCCCGTACGAAAAGAAACAATAAAACAAAAATTTTGCACACAAATGGCACTAGAGGCTTAACAAAAAATAAACAAAAACTAGATGCTTATTTAAACTATAAATTAATTATTAGTTGTTTTGGCACCTACACTTTACCCCAAAAATATAAATATATATTCTTTTTCGTTTTGATTACATTTATTTTTATTAGTTACTTGATTTAGATATTATTATACCTGCCACAGCAGGTATATTGTAATCGATTGCAAGTCAACTTGGGTTGACTCACCTATTAGTTCAAAGGTACATAAAAATTAAAATGTTGTTTATAATGTTTAACTTTATAATTTTATAAATAATAATTTTTAATTATAATAAAAATGTATTTATTTATGTTGTAATTGGCCAATCACAAATGATGTCAGCTTTGGAATTTGGTATCTGGTTTTCAGATGACAAGTGGCAACTATGACATCAAGATAAGTACAAGTGTGGGTCAATTCATTATTAATTAAATTTCCAACTCTTTATAATTTAATGTTAATTTGAACGTTCATCTTACACCATGGTGGAATACAAATGGACGCAAGTTGGCCCCGTTACAGAAACTGGATGCTGGAGACTGTATTTAAGAAGTGAGATGTGTGGCCATTTTTCACTATCTGTGTGATCGCTTGAAGAGAGGTTCAATCGAGATACGAAGAAGAATTTAATTATTGCAGTAACGGGAAAGTCGGAGATCGATATGGAACCCGGGCATGCAAATTTCACTGATAAGCCATTTGATTTGGCAAAGAATCTCAAGTTTAATTACATAAAGTTGGGATACTCTGATCTGGTATCTAGGGCATCAATGTTCTGGTTACCCATGCTGGCAGCTGGTGCACTTGTATTTGTCATCGACCAGCTCTATTTTTGGAGAACTAGTGATCATATGGCCACGATTGTATGGCTTCTCTGGTTAACTTGTGGTTTAGGGACCCTTTTTATTTACTATTTTCGTCTGTCAAAGCAAATCTACATGCTGGATCTGTCCTGTTACAAAGCGCCTCAGGAATGGAGAGTTTCGTTCGATCATTTCATAGAACATGCTGTGATTGCACAGAAATTCACAGCAAAAAGTGTGGAGTTTCAGAAAAGGATTCTTGAAAGAGCTGCTGTGAGCGAATTTGTTGCTATTCCTCCGGCTTTGCATTACTTGCCACCGCGGTTGACACATGAGACTTCTCGTCAAGAAGTAGAGATCGTCATGTTTGGCTGTGTTCAAGATTTGCTGGACAAAACTGGCATTGCTGTTAATGAAATTGGTATTCTTGTTGTGAATTGTAGTGTTTTTAACCCTATTCCATCGCTTTCGTCGATGATTGTTAATAAATTTGGGTTTCGTAGCGATGTCAAGACTTATAATGTTGGCGGAATGGGATGCAGCGCTAACCTAATTTCGCTGGATCTGGTGGTAGGTTGCCTTCTTGCTGCCAACAGAGGCACTTATGCAATTGTTCTAAGCACAGAGAATATTAAAGAAAATTGGTATTTCAGAAACTATGAACCGATGTTGGTTTCCAATATTTTGTTCAGAATGGGCTGCGGGGTTGTGCTTCTGTCGAACAAAAGAAGCGATCGCCATCGTGCTAAATATAGATTGCTTCATGTCGTTAGAACGCACAGAGCAGGCATGAACGACATGGCCTATCATGTTGCTTTTCAAGAAGAGGATCCGACTGGAACAGTCGGGGTGAATCTCAGCAAACACATTATGGAAATTGCTGCGGAGGCTCTCAAGGCAAACATGCGACAATTGGGTCCTCTGGTTCTTCCCTACTATGAATAGATTCTTTATCTTGCCAGCAAGTTCTTGGTCAGAAATATCTTCGTGAAGGCTAAAGCAAAAGAATATGTGCCCGATTTTAAGCGAGCGTTTAATCATATGTGCATCCATTCCAGTGGCAAAGCAGTGATTCGTGCAGTGGAGAAAGGACTGAATCTGCCTCCTGAGACCGTAGAACCATAAAAAATGACTCTGTACAGATTTGGAAATACTTCTTCTTCGTCCACATGGTATCAATTCCAGTATTTGGAGTCCAAAGGTCGTATGAAAAAAGGGCAGAAGATCTGGCATATTTGTCTCGGCAGTGGATTCAAATGCAACAGCGCAGTGTGGATCGTCAACAAAGACATTGCACCCCCTCGTGACAATGGTTGGTCTGACTGCATCTTTGATTATCCCATGCAGATCCCTGAAATTCGACGCCTTCATGACAAATTACAAGTTAGTTGTGCAGCGGCGTCATATCCATACTAGTAACTTTCGTGGCAAGTTGTTGTAATCCATATTAGTAATATTGTTGTGAAGTAGCGATTGCCAGTTCAATAACACATATAAAGCAACGTTAATGTGATGTAATTATAGGTACAATGGTATCACAGAATTTGTTGATTAGTCTGAAATTCTACACAGCCATGAAGCAAACTTCTATTTTTAAGAAATGGTGGCAAGTTGATATTTTTCGAATTATTGCGGGAACGGTGTTACTGAATTGCACCAACAACACTTAAGTAATTGTTTTATTTTAATATGTAGAGCAGCTCTACCTTTATTTTGACAACAAAATCGATTATTATCATATATATATATATATATAACGAAAATTTAAGACTTTATACTTAGATGATCCAAGAGAATATAGTTTAACCAATGGAGATTAGAAGGTTTAGGTATCAAATGGACATCGGATTTCATCCACTTTGTCTCTACTTCACATAGTAGAGTACAGGTTTGTCATTACTCGACATAGTAGAGCAGAGGTTTGGTGCTTATTGGTTTTCATGTTTTTTTTATAATTTCGGTCTTTTGTAATGTTGTCATTGTTATGTATCCATGAGTTTCGAACTTAGTGGGCCCTCTTTTTTTTAATAAGGTAGGGTCTTCTTAATATGTAGGGGTTTTATGGAATTCTAGCAAAAATGGGTGTATGTTTACTTTCAATTTTATTGTTGTTATTTGTTTTTTATTGTGTTTTCATCTATTTTATAAGTGTTTTTTAATTATATTTTTGGGTTTTTATGATGTGATCTTTTTCATTACTTTTTAAGATTTTAGTAACTAAAAATAATTTTTTTAATTTTATGGGCATACATGTTCCATGGTAAAGAAAACAATAGTTTTCTCCATAACCTAGTTGTTTAGAATTGTTAGAATGAGTAAATCCCTTTCTAAGAATTACATATTCCAAAAAGTAGGGATGCTATCTAAATCCAAAAAGTATGGATGCTATCTAAATCCAAAATTTTCATATAAATTGGCAATTCCTTAATTTTTAAAGCCATTGAAATTCATGTAGATGACTAAATAAATATGCATCAAATTCAATTAAAACAATGATTTCATTTCAAATTCCATTCATAAGAAAAGCTAAAACTTATTTACATATTTATAAACATAAATTTAAAAAGTATTTTTTCATTATGTTGATCCAAAAAATTAGTTTCATCTAAGAATTTTTCACGGAAATATTCACTACAAATATCATCCCCAACCAAATTTATGAGGCCACTAAGAAAAGTCAATGAATTAAGAGAAGCAACTTTCTTTAGTAAATATTTTGACTTTCTAGAAGTAAATGATAGGTCTAGAATCTTAGGTTTGTGCTCCTGTATCAGATTCAAAGGGGTGTTTTATTGGAGAAGGAAAGGAACCACAAGATGTAGTAAAATTTTGGTTAGAGAATAAAATTTCTATTACAGGATAGAAAAGAATAAAATTAGTTATTCCAACAGTCAGGTCTAGAACTAGACACTTGGCATTCTAGAACAAATAAGCCAAGCTAGCTACAAAGTGATGATGATTAGTAAACACAGAACATTGTTAAGTCTTTTTTGTTAACACTTGAAGACACAACACTTGATCTAATAAAAGCAGTTGAATTATCTCCCCAATAGCGCCATTGTCATTCTTTATTCTTTTCTCACTCACTCCTTCACCAAGGGCATAAAAATATGAAATAGAAACCTCAATATATTCAAAAGATGTTTCAGAACTTCAAGCTAGAATTACTTCCAATATCTGCCCAATGTGACCCATCTGCTTAACACATTTTATATGCATTAATCCATTAAATACCACAAAATACATATCATATGCATTTTGGTTCATTATTTTTGTTTTCTTATGTCTTTAATGATTTAATGATGACTATACTATGTTTTATTGATGACAATTGAAAAAATCAACTCAATTCAAATCTCTGCATGCCCAATTTCTTAAATGCATTGCAATTTTGTGGAAATAAAGCACTGTGCCTCTGGAGCTATTACTTATATAAATCGTAGCAGTGCATATACCTAAATGACATCCTATTTTTCTCGTTTCACCTATTTTCAAACATGTCTTTTTAAGTTTTACATTAGCGAAAACATGAGTGTGCTTCTATAAATGCTATAAAACCACAGAGAACACTAAATATATTCAATGTAAATAAGTATTTCTTTTCTAAATTTTATTAGTGAATTATGAATCTTTGTAACTTATAATAACCTATTATGAATTATTGAACTATTATGATTTATGAACCATTTAAAATGGTATAGTAAGTTAGACACGCTTAATATGTTTTTAAAGTAAACCAAATAATTTATTTACTTTCTCTTAACAATTGATTATTATTATCCATAAAACAAATATTATCATATTTGATTAATTGTCCACTAGTATCTACCTATTATGTATTATTATTATTATTATTATTATTGTAATTTCTTAATGACAGGTGCTTTTGGAGGTGGTAGGTGTTAGAAACATACATGAAGCACACAAAAATACTCTATTTGTCAGACATTACAAGGATAATTGTCCTGGAATGGATGCTTTGCTTCTATGGTGTTCGAATTTCTGATCTCATGTATTTTTTTTATAAATATATGATAAGATTCTTAAGCTATCAATGATAGATAAGAACATAGTTACTGTGAATTTTGTGAATAGCCATACCAACTACTTTGTAATATAATGGAAATGCTGATAAAATCAACGTGAATTAAAACTATCTGATTTGTGCAAAATGGGTGCAAAGTTAAGTGGAATTTATTGTTTCTTCAAATAAATAGCATGCATTTTTTAAAAGAATGAGATGATTGTATATTTAAACATTTTAGTGAAAATAACAGCTCTTTAAAGTCAATGAAAATATTTGATAGTGTTGTTCTAGCTACATGCTCAATATGAACTCGATGTATAATTTAGGACATTATGCGTTCCTTGAGTGAATTTGACTCATATGCTTGTGACATTATCTAATATGCTTATCACCAAGTTCTTGAAACTGATGAGAAAGTTGGTTCTTTTGGTTAACATTGCCTCAGAGGCTTTATTATTTTAAACATCAATTCCTTATAACTAAGTTTATTCAAAAGTCTTATTCTTAAAATAAAAGAAAAATATTGTTTTAAATCATTTGATCAACACACTTTTATTTCATTATTTTAAGCATTAATTCATTATTATTTATAATAAATCATCTTCAAAAATCATCATTTTTGTTAATCCTAGCCCTATTTTATTATCCTTTTACATTTATTAACAATTTGATTGTGACATTTACCCTCTTCTAATCATTTTGTTGTTTTCAATTTTTATTTTATTGTTAACCATTAGTTTCTCTTTTGAATCTGTTCCACGTAAATTGTAATGACTAATTTTCTAGTTCCTTATATTTTTAGCCTAATCCTTTTCTATCATAAAGTATATTCATTTTGATTCCATGAAAATGGGTGGAATGTAGTTGTAAGAGGTTTTCCAATAAGTGTTGCAAAATATACATTTTTCTATAGAAATAAGGATACATACCACAAAGAAGGTTTCAATTCCATATGAGAGTTGGAAGTGCTCATTTGGAGTTCATAGTGGGAAATGAGATGATCCATTACACAATAAAGAGGATTACATATGCTTCATTTTAGCAATCATGGGTGGACATTACTTATTTTATTTAAAAATAACTAACCTATGAACAACGGTATATCTTGTTGTTCATTTATCACTTCAAGATTTGGTTTGGGATTTGTTGGAGATTGTTGAGATATTCTCTCAATCTCTCTCCCTAATTTTAGAATAAGTTGGATCTCAAATGACCATGAATGATGTCCGATGCTAATTTACTTTACATTGTTTCTTACATAAGTGGCAGGTACTAAGCAACTGTGTTGCTTATTCCACTTGTTTATTATACGGTTGTTTTGGAATTTTTTATGATTTATTTTGTTAAAAAAAATTATATTTATATAAAATATTATATTAATATATATTTAAATTTTATAAAACAATTTATATATTTTTATAAATATATTCTTAGTTTGTAAATATAAATATATAAATTAAATTGTATTTAATATATTTTGAATTATATTTTTACATACTTAAAGATATGTAACAATAAAAATGATTCAAAGTTTATTCTAAATTTATTAGACATAGATCATCTCATAATTATTTATTTACTCACCATTATATTATGGTTTTGCTTAATTAATAATTTATTTGTAGCTTCATATTTTAAGAACATAGATTTTTAGATATTTATATAATTAAAAATTAAGGAAGTGAAAATGGACTTCACTTAGTTCAATGAGATGATATGTTCTCGGGATGAGTAGAGGATGGTGGAAGACCTAGTAGATTATTCAAATAACCTTTTGAGGGTGTCTAAATATGGTCCTCCTCAGTTGCCTAGGAGATCCCTAGATTCCCTAGGGTAGGGAGACATTTATGGTCCTCCTCTGTTGCTTAGGAGATCCCTAGATTCTCTAGGGCAGGGAGACATTTACCTAGCTTTGTGACTCCATGTTCCATGGAAAAAGAAATGTTATCTATGGCTAGAGATGTCGGTTACAAATATTCTAGTGGAGGGATAGAGCCTATCAACCTTTCATCTGTGATCTGCTAGATTTGTATGTACCATTGGCTTCTAAAGTGGTTGAAGCGAGGAAATGTTTGGCACCAAACATAGTGTTTATTGCGATCAATATTGAGAGATTATCAAAGCCAATTTGAATTGTGATATTTCCCATGGTAAGGTAGTTGCAACTCACATTTCATCATTTTTCGAGCCTTCTATAATGCGTAACCCCCATGGTTGTATGCATGCTTTTCATTATGAATATTCTAATGCTAGATTTTAATACTATGGATATGGTTTTATGGGTAGAGAGCTAGAGGAGATGGATTATAAGGGATCTAGTCCTGGTGTAGAAGAGGTTTAAACGAGGGTAGTATAAATCAACCATATCTTTTAATATATAGAAGAGAGGATGGGATGAGTGGTGTTGTGGATGGAAGGTGTGATGATGTAAAGAGGCTAAGGAATTGATGTGTGAATTATAGGATCTTTCCAATTAACTTGTTTTAGGAGAAGAGGTCAAGCTGAATGATGTGACATCCCTAAATTTCATAATAATTTTTTATTATTATTTACTGCGAGTAACTTAGAAGTTCCTAGGAAATAATTCCACGAGATGTTATTCTTCATAATTCTTATGTCATAATGTTGACGACGTTATTAACTAGCTACAAGAGTTATGTGCCCACCTTAGTTTTAATCATTAGCATGCTTTACTTTGTGAACTGTTGTCAGTATTACATCATTCATTTTAGTTGACACTGTTTGGTGACAATAATTGTTTGTAAAACTCTGTTGAGACAGTTTGTAGTTTTTCTTCAGTTTGGTTCTACTTTTGAGTTGTTAAAGGAATAGGTCATGGTATTACTTAGTCTTTTCGACTAACGCATGAAATTTTGTTTACCTTTGTGAAGGTGGGTGAGATCACCCTGACAAACAAAGCTAAATAATAACTCTAAGCTATAAAGCCACAAGTGACAAGGAAAAAGGGTGGTCTTATTGCCTTGGGGAAACGACCTAAACCATATCCTAGTTTTGATGTTAACATACTATATCTATATTTTAACATAAGTAAAGGTCCTAACTAAAGTACCTACTAAATACCTTAACACAGCATGCACATTGAAATGCATCAACTTTGGATACGATATATTTCAAGCAAAAATATGCTAGTTCTGTAATAAGTATATAATCTTGGGTCCTTAAGACTATGACACGACTCTTGGAAATACAAAGGACATGGAAATAAATTTGTTCACTATCCGACCATGTGAAAACAATAAAGAACCCAGTTGGAGGCAACCAAACTTGGTGCAAAACCCTAGGGGTTTAATGCACCTCAAAAAAAAAACCGCATCCATCAGCTTGAAAGGGTTTCTCTTACTGTTAGTTTTTTTTCTTTTCATTATCGCATTTGATCTATGGCTATCTAACCTCACCAATATTTTTCCTATGAAACGAGAAGGAGGAGCCATCAACTTTGGCCCTCGACACCTTATGATGCTATTTCAGACGGTTATGTTCGTTGATGGGGTTTTACAGTTCCACCAAGTTGTCAACCCTGAGAAGGGTAAGCTTTTCTGTACTTTTGAGTTTTTTTTTCGTATTTATGAAATGCTATCAAAAATATTGTTTTAACTTTTGGTAGAAATGTAAAACAAATTGCAGGAGATACGCAGGTCAGTTTATCTACGACGAAGGTCTTAGGTTGGTAACTGACCGAGAAAGTCCCCCAACCGGTAAGACACATGGCCTATCCTCATGTGGTTCTGTGGGAACAAACTTGGTCTTGTGGGGTTTTCCACTCTGTGCTGGTTCATAGATATGAGAGTGATTGTTATGTATCTAATATTACGAGCAATTATTTTAATATTATTGTAGTATTAATTAAAACATAGGATCACACCCTTTAAGTGAAACAGTGTATTTTGACCTATAAAAGGTCTTCTCATCATTGTAATTAAATCATCATTCAATATTCAATTTTACTGTGGTTAATTTTCGGAATTCATGTGGGTTTTATAGTTTTAGTCCGCTTCAAGTGGTATCAGAGCCTCGTTGGGCTAATCTGGGTCTTTGGCTTGGCTTGTAGCCTTATTTTAGGGTTTTCCTAAAATATTGGACATTGTCCAAAAGAAAAAGAAAAAAGTAAAAAAAGATAAAAGAAAAAAAAAGTAAAAAAACAAAAGAAAAAAAGTAAAAAAAGATAAAAGAAAAAAAAAGTAAAAAAGCAAAAGAAAGGAAAAGGAAAGTAAAAAAAAAAGATAAGATAAGTAAAACAAACACATGGTTTTGCTTTTAAAATAAAACAAACACATGGTTTTGCTTTTTAGCTTCAACTGAGGTTTTGCTTTGCTTTGAATTATTATAATATATTTATAATAGTTCAATTTTTTGTTTTATTATATAAAATAATAAAATAAAGATTTTATTATATAATAATTAATTATTATTCCTTAAACCTCACCATTCTTAATAAAACAAAATTCTTCCCTGCACAAGAAAAATGGAAGAAATGAATGAAATTAAAGAAAGAATGGAGAAATTAGAGCTTAACCAAGGCCAAGGTTCTAAAAATATTGAGGGTTTACACTCAAGACTCAACCAAATCGAAGGAGAACTACACAAAAGAAAAATTGAATTATCAGAGACTGTAAAAAAATAAGTCAACGAAGCAGTAACTTGGGAGATGAAAGGTGTAAAAAGAAACATCACAGTATTGTTCGAATCCGGGTTAAGCAAACTTGAGCATAATTTGGAAAACACAATTACTACATTAGTGTGCAATATGTCAAAGGAAGACCAACCCGTGTAAAGTGGCAGCGGTCAAGGCTAAAGTTGAAAATTTGTTGAAAGCCGGTTTCATTTACCCCATAGCTTTGACAGAATGGGTATCCAACCCTGTTCCTATTGAAAAAAAACAAGGGACTATACGCATTTGTACTGACTTTCGAGATCTAAACAAATCATGTCCCAAGGACAACTACCCCACGCCATTTATAGATCAAATTATTGATGCTTATGCGGAAAGTGAATCCTTTTCATTTATGGATGGTTTCTTTGGGTATAATCAAATCCAAATTAAACCAGAAGACCAACATAAAAACAACTTTTATTTTTCCTTGGGGTACCTTTGCATACAAGAAAATGCCCTTTGGATTGAAAAATGTAGGGGCAACCTTTCAGCGGGCAATGAATTTTGCCTTTCACGACATCAAAGCCATTGTCGAACCCTACCTTGATGATCTGCCAACACATTCTCGTAAGAGGATCGATCACCTAGATCACTTGCATTTGATTTTTGAACGATGTAGACACTACAAAATTCGCTTGAATCCCCACAAGTGCGTTTTCTGTGTCGAGTCAGGGAGACTGCTCGGATTCATTGTTTCCAACAAAGGCATTCAGGTAGATCCTTTGAAAGTTGAGGCCATCGTAAATCTACCTCCTCCTCGTTCTATCAGGCAGCGTCAAAGCCTGTAGGGGAAGTCCAACTTCCTTCGATGTTTTATTGTAAATTATGCCAAGATTATTAAAGGTTTCATGCGCCTGTTGAAATGGGACACCCCATTTGTATGGGATGAAATTGCAAAACTTGCTTTCGAGGCATTAAAAAAAGCTTTGTTGTCGGCACCATTATTGCACCCACCAGATTACTCTCGGGATTTTATATTGTATTTGGCCACATCTGAGTCGACCATAGGGGTAGTACTAGTCCAGGAGGACGATAAGCTCCAAGAGCATGTCTCCTACTATCTCAGTCATGCTTTAGCCAGCCCTGAACTTAAGTATTCCCACGTCGAGAAGTTGGCCTTGGCAGCTGTGTATTCTTTTCAGAGGTTGCATCACTACATCTTACTGAGGACCATGACGGATAGTTGGAGGTAAATTCAACAAATGGATAGTCATTCTTCAGGAATTTGACTTAGATTTCCAATCCGCCAAATCCAAGAAATCCTTAGTTTTTGCTGAGCTCATTGCAGAATTTCCAGTAGAGGAAGATGTAGCCATTGAAGAAGACTCATTCCTAGATGAGCATATCTTTTTTATTTCCACTTCTGACCCTTGGTATGGAGATATACTTATCTATCTCCATAATTTGAAGTACCCTGCAGCCTTCTCATAGGAAGAATGGTGTAAACTATGCGTACATCCCAAGAACTACCTCATTATTGGAGATACTTTATATCGTAGGGGGGTAGATTTCATTTTGCGTCGATGTCTTACCCACGAAGAAGCAGATACTGTCCTAAATGATGCCCATAGTAGAACGTGTGGGGGTCATTTATCTGGGTTAGCAATGGCCCAGAATATCTTACGTGCCGGTTATTTCTGGCCCACGATCTTTAAATATTGTGTGGAAGCCATGAAACACTGTCATCCTTGTCAGCTTTACACCAGAAAGATGCGGCTACATCCTGCTCCGTTATTTCCCGTCATCGCAGTGGGCCCCTTCATGAAGTGGGGGATAGATTACGTGACATGCAACCTAGTCTCGGTTGGGGGGCACAAACATATCATTGTCGTTGTTGATTATTTCACGAAGTGGGCAGAGGCAATGCCCAACTTTAAAGCTGACGAGGAAACTGCAGCGTTTTTTGTTTTCAACCAAATTATCGCATGATTCAGTAGCCCTAAAGAGATTGTCACTGACCATGGAAGTCACTTCCAAAATAGTATGATGATTGAATTGACCACTATGCTGGGGTTTAGATAAGAATGTTCATCTTTGTTCTATCCTCAAGCAAAGGGTCAAGTCGAGGTTATAAATAAAAATTTGAAGACTATTCTCAAAAGTACTATTAATGCAGCCCGTTCCAACTAGCACATTATGATGTATCCTGCACTTTGGGAATCTCGGACCAATGTGAAAACTGCTACATGGTTTTTTCCCTTCCAACTCGTTCACATAGTGGAAGCAGTCACCCCGCTCGAATGCGAAATCCCGTCCTGAAAGATTGTTATTCATGTGTTACCTGATATGACTGAGCTGGAGGAACGTTTTTTACATTTAGAACATCTAGATGAGCAGCGTAGAGATGCACTGACAGCAAACGGAGCTCATAAAAATAGGGTAAAAATCCAATACGATAAATCAGTCATGCCTCGGATTTTTTCTGAAGGGGAGCTTGTCTTGCTCTGGGATCAAGACAAAGAACCCCTAGGAGTAGGAAAGTTCAGGTCTATGTGGTTAGGACCTTATGTTGTTTCAAAGGTGTTGAATAAGGGTGCATATGAATTGATAGATTTCAATGGAAATAAACTGCCTGAGCCTAGAAATGGGCTCTACTTGAAAAATTACTATGCTTAGGCTTAGCGCTTTTTCCTGTATTTTAATGTATGTATTTTTATGTACAATAGTTCGTCGGTTTATGTTTTTATACCTGCTGTTGGTTGTTACAGATGTCTTCTGAGTGGTTCATAGGTTTCGCTGATGGATCCAGTTGCCACACTTGTAATCTGGCTTCAGCCTCATGGGTCATTTACTCACCCTCAGGACAGCTAGTTGCCTCTGGAGGCGCTTGCTTAGGTCCTGCTACCAATAATGTGGTCGAATACAGGGCTATCATTGAGATTTTATGGGATGCTTTGTCACATGGTATCACTCAGCTGGAAGTTCAACTTGACTCTCAACTAGTGGTTTCCTAGCACAATCGAGCTTATCAGGTGCGGAACCCTATTTTACTACGTCAGTTTATGCAAGTTAGGTTATTGGAAAGAAATTTTGAGTTTATTACATTCAATCATATTCCAAGAAATCAAAATTCATTAACTGATACATATGCTAATTATATCTTGGATTGGCACTTAACACATTTTGCATAAAAATATACAATAGACACATAACAAAACACTTGTAAATAAATCGGCAATATATATGTGTGTGTGTGTGTGTGTGAATATCTGTCCATATAGATAGGTCGAGTTTATGATCCTAAGATCCAGTCATAACTGTATAGTATACAAAAAATATACAAAACATGGATCAAAGTCCATAAAATGCTCCTAAGTCTAAGCTTGACCACCTTGGTCCCCCTGATCACCCTGATCACCCTGCTCTCGGGCTTATTCAGCCTCCTCAGCTGTAGAAGCCTCAACGACATCAATATACACAAGTACTGCTCTCGCTACCTTCCTCATAAGGCGTATCCAGACAAGTGGTATACGAACCACTAGCTCCTGCATGATGGCATGGATATGATCAATGCGTAATGTAGGTACTCTCTGGGTAAGTTTGGACAATTTCCCTCAAGAACCCTAATCAAACCCTATTCCTCTCCTAAGATAGGACACACATACATGCGTGGATGCCCAGCAGGGAGGACTAGTCCAATATCTGCATTTTGACATTTTAAAAGGATTAAAATTCTTATACATATGTATATATATTTATAATTAAAATTCATAAAAATTTTAAAAATTTGAAAACAAATATACCTGACTCTCCCCATGCTCCTCCAGGAGGGAGGACAAGGTCAGTACCACCTAGAAAATCTAGTCCAGCATATGGAAAATACTCCAAGGCTGGTAACTATCGCTCCCACCAAAAGTAGAAGTCATCATCATATATGCTCTAGACTGATCCACCGCCTCCCTGGTGGAGGAAGATCTCTCCCCACCTACTCAGTCTAGGCTGATGGGGAGAATGAATTGGTAATGGTACTGCAGGACTCAAACAGAACACCCTCTCAAAGAAAAAGGCTACCAATATGCTGGAATAACCAAAAAATTTATGCCTGCCTCTTTTGCAGTCAGAGAGCTGCTTCCTCATTATCGGGATTACTCCCGAACACTAGTCCTATAGAGCTCCCTGTATATAGTCCACCACAAGTCTCATTTGGTTCCAAGTTGCAAGGTCAAGTGATGATGACCCTGCAACCCTCACTATAGTACTCACCAATAACTGTAAGGGAAAGTTGTGAATATGAACAATAGGGATGTAGCTACCCCTCTTTTGAGTGTCAGGATCGCAGTATATATCTATGTAGTTCTGTACACTTAGAAGGTCACCGCCTTTGCTGGTACCTTCCAAGTTCATCGGAGCTGCCTGTTCTGATAAATCGGAGATAAAATAGACATCTTCCTAAGTAACCTCTAGAAATTCACCTTGAAGGTCAAACATACCAAAATCGTGATCCCAATAGTTTATCAAAAACTCTAATAGGCGGACATTTGACCGCATAGGTGAGGTATAGAAGAATTTCAATAACCCACTTTGCCACAAAGCATTTACCGTGGGGGCATCTTGTAGAAATTATTGGTCCATGTCTTCATGTTCCCTTTCCCTCCACTCACCCTCTCCCTCCACTCAAGCACCATATTTCAATCTGATAAACAAGCCATTTTAAACCATTAGATGCATATAAAAAATGATTTTTTTCCCTACATAATCTTTTTCTACCTCGCGCTGTGTAGGCAACTGTCCTTGTTATAGCGGATTTCACCACACTAGGTGAATCACACATTGTATGGCCTTCCCCTATCCCGCTGCAGACTCATTAGCCCCTATGGACCACTTATTATCTTTTGATGTATCCCCCACCATCCCTAAAAACATTATAATATCGATATACGCGGCTTTTCCCTCGATATCCGCGTACATACGCGGATCTGTCCCCTATAGTCGCGTACATCGGGATGTGTACATAAATCCAAATCCCTTTGGACTGTTCCTTGACTTGGATCCGACTCATATGACTCCTGGCCTTCCATATGCCTTGAGATCGCACGAATTCGACCCTTCAGTATCCCTTTGAAGAATTATATAAGGAACCCATTGGTACATTGAAAGCATAAGAGAGAATTGAGAGTACCGAAACTATAGTCCATTGTTGCCAGAACTTTATGCTTGAGTCTGCATCCCTTTGTCCCTTTGGAGCACTCTTGTGTTCTTCCCAATCTTGCCCTTTGCTAGTAAGCTTGCTATCGAAGTGATGGAGGATTGAGGTGGTGGAGGCCCAAGCGGGGGATTCAGTTTCTCCGATTCGCAGACGTGCCGTCAGAGGTTGTCACTTGTAATCTCTGATTCATATTAATAGAAATATCTTTTCCTGTCCAGTAATGTGTATTTGATTGAATATTGTATCCATTGGAATGTATCAAATGATTTTACATTATTGATGTTATATATGCTAGAATAGATCTAACACCATGAAATATAGTATGCTTGTATTGTTTACTTGTTGTTGAGGACGTGCTATAACAATTCAAGCTGAAGATTGGAATGCGCAACGGGGATCTACTTCAACCGTCCGGAATAAGGTACGAGGTTCGATCCTTTAGTGTTAGATTGTTTACTTCTATTGCATATGGGGAAAGATTGATTTCTAGAGTCTAGCTGTCTGTTGTGGTCCCAAAGCCATAGGAATTTCCTTCCGTAACAGAATTGGTGACTCTGCTGGGGAGTTCCTAGTTATTATCCTTTGGGGGTTGGTTTCTTGGCATTCAATGTATTTGAAGTGCTCTCTGTCTCTTGTTTCTGTGTCGGGTATGGGGGCATGTATGCCTGGTAGAGCCTGATTGGTGTGAATTAAGTCTCAGCCCGTCTGTTTGCCTTTGATTTATGCATCTTTTTCTTCCTGTACGTGGTTTTATCAGTTACAGTCGCGTATACATGCGGTTTTCCCTGTGATTTCCGCGTATACACGCGGTTTTACTGCATACAGTCGTGTATACCTTGGTTTTTACCTTTTTGTGGAAGTTAGAGGATTGCTGGGTGAGTTCTGATTGTTGCTGAGTCTCCTTTGGCACTGCCTGTGTCTGTTAATACCTTTGTGTTTGACCAGGAACGTTTTTTTTTAGCATTAATTTTTTTTTTTAGGAAGTTCTTGTCATGGCATCTTTGATTTTTTGTTTGAGATCTTAGTGCATTAGAGTCCTTTTACCTTAGTGCTTTGCTGGAATGCTGTTTATGTGTACTTTCAGAGTCTGGGGTGGGTAGAATCATTCTTTTGCTTTCTCTTTATTTACAAAAAATACAAAAATATTTGCTTCTCATGTTGCATTGCATTTTGCACATGGCATTGTACTTGCACTAGTTATAGATTTGATTTGGAAGTAATAGTTAGGTGTTCATATAGGGAAATTTGCATCAGCATTTGAAGAAGAAATTTTGCATTACACGTAGTACGCATACCCTGTTTTTCATGGACACATGCATTTGCATGGATTGTTAGGTGTGCATTTTACTTCTTGTTGCGTCATAACACCATCAGTTGCACGACCATATCCTGTTTTTTGAGTAACTAAAGCCAAATAAAATCAACGCTGAATAAAATGAATTACACTCTTTTCTTTTATAGGGTGCACCAACAAGCTTAGGTTTTAGGATCTTGGAATAGTTCATTGTGAGTTAATTCTCCAAGATCACTAAACAACAACAACTAGGTATCTGTCCAGGGAGTGTGTGAAATCCTTGATATAACCGACGTTCTCAGGAAGCTCCTCTCAAAAGGGAGTCAAGCACTAGGCAGTGTGAGTGGTTGTCTGATCGGGATAACCCCTGGTCGAGAACTGTGTAGCACCGGCGATATAGCCAGGATTGTATTCGTATCTGGGGGCTCTTTCGAGAGTTTCGGGCTCAGCTACCCTTCCCATACGGTCAATCCCGCCCGCGACTGTCCGCCTGAGCGCTGATTATATTGAGGTGACCTTAGTGACCTTACCTAGGATATCGAGGGGGTACATGTAAAGGTTATTTTGCGCGTGTCCCGGCCAGGTTGGGGTCGGACAACACAGTCGCTATATGCGTTGAAGCTGAGGGCCACAATAATTGGTTTCGAACCTCCGCTTGTGGTGACAAGGGCCTCTCAAGCCTCTCCTAGGCGAGACATACCGGCCACATTCGGGAGCTCACTTATCCAGCCCTTGTTTGCTTTCTTTTGGATTTATATTTTTAGTGATTTCTCTGTGCACGCTAGTTGGCCTAGGGTTGACGTAAATAGAGAGTCTTTTCTTTTTTGAGTCATTGTGGATTCGGGTGCAGCTCCGCGCCGTTCTCATCGTTTAGCACGACTTCCGCCTTCTACTGATCCTCCTCCTCTGGGAGAGGGACCTAGGCGGACTACATCGCACTTTGATTCACACACCATGGGAGAACCTTCAGAGGACACATATGAGACACTTCCTCCTCCCATTCATGTTGACGATGGGGAATTTACACCGAATTATGATCCTTCACCAGACCTAACCGAGTTAGGACCTATGATTTCTGAGATTGGAGCCATGTATGAGAGATCTATTCCTTCTCAGCCGGACCCCTCGTTACCGCACTACCGGTATGGCATGCCGGAAGATGCTGAGACTCACTTTGAGCCCGCCACCACTAGCCATGGTAGTTATGCTACTACTGGTTTTCCTATGCATGATTTGGTATTCAATGCCGAATCGGACTTTGATCCTAACACTATACCTGGGGGCATTCCCATCCCTTACCTTGCGGAGAGGTTTGGGAATACTAGCCACATTACGCCTTCCATCCCAGCGGTGGAAGCTCCCTCTTATATACCCCCTAGGTCTAGAGTTAGTGAGCCTATAGCGATACCAGGTTCCAGACGAGTGACGATAGGCACTAGCACATATCTTCTTATAGATATTCCTGCGTCCTTGCTTCCGAGTTCTTTGAATGCGAACCCTCCACCTTTATCACGTGGGCCTTGGAATCGACCTGTAGTTACGAGTCTAGTCCGTACTGCGATTACTAGGCCCCTTGTGTCTCAAGCCTACATACCACCCGCGGTGTCGGGAGGTCATGTTTATGTTCCTAGAGGTCAAGTTCCTACTTCTTCGACGTACATCCCTATCTCGGGTACGTATATTCCTCCTTCCGGAATGTATGTACCTCCCCATGGTGTGTCCCATGGGCCATCGCAGCCGATGACCTATGGTTCACATTATGGGACGCAGTATGGACAGGTGTCTGCACCTTATGGCGGCGGGTATTCACAACCTGCCTATCCTCCAGCTTATGGATTTGTAGCTCCCTCTAGTCATGGTCCACCACATCATGGTGCTTCGGCACCACCCTACATGTGGCATACGGGAGGAGGTCACCATGGCCAAGGTCATGGTGGTAATCAATCCTATATGAACCAGGGAGCCGCTCCTAGACCTACTCAATCCAAGCTCCCTTTCCTCGCGACACTCAATTTGCCTGACTTGTCAAGACTTACGAACGACCCAGTAGCTCATGACCCGGCATGGCCGGCTGTCCCTACGAAGCTTCCTTCGGATATACCTAAATTCGAAGGTAAACCGGGTGAGGATCCGAGTGAACACGTTACGACATTCCACCTATGGTGCTCTTCCAATTCATTGCATTAGGACTCAGTCCGTCTGAGACTATTTCAACGCACCCTCACAGGGCCTACGGCGAAATGGTACATAGAGTTACCTAGGGGTGCCTTTACTATGTTCGAAGAGTTAGCGATGACTTTCCTTAATCACTTTCAGCTACCAGTGCGATATGATGTTGGCACTGAGCTCTTGTCGACATTTCGGCAAGATAAAGCCATGCATATTTCTGACCATATTCAGGAGTGGCGTAGACGAAAGAGATTAATCAAAGCCTTTATACCTCCAGAATTCCTCCTTGAGTGGTTCCTCAAGTCTTTATTGCCATACATAGTGAAGGATGTTTCCACATCCGGAGTTCAGAATGAGGAACAAGTAATATTTAGGGCGCAGGAACTAGACTTGATTTATGCTCAGTCTGGTTTGTTATATGATATTATACCTAATGCCCCTCATTCGAGTTTTGATCCCAAAGTGAAGCCTGGACCACATGCCGATGGCATTGTGGGGTGTGCAAGTAAAAATCCTGCGGGTTCGGTTGCGAAACAAGTAGCGCAGTCGTCTACCAACCAATCTGATTCAGGACAAGCTATGGCTTCATCTCATCCTGCCCAAACGGCGAATGTACATGCTGTGCAAACGTCGGACCAGAAGGGTAACCAGAAACCCGGACGGAATCGTAAGAAGGGTAAAAATAATAAGAAGGGTGGGAATAAAAACGATAATGCCAACAATAATGACAAGAACAACAAAAATGCTGGTGGGGACAAGCAGAATAAACGTAAGGTTAAGTTTCCTTGCAAGCTATGTAAGGACGATCACCTCACATACTTGTGCCCTAGGATGGAAGAAGCTTCGAAGTTCATAGCACAGGGCCCAGCTGTGTTGACAAACCCTTTACCACATAATCAGAATATGAACTCGAAGTCCCAGGACCAATCTAGTGACGATGATCCACCTGAGACTAGTGGTCGTGGGTGCATTAATATGGTTCGTGCTGCTAAGGTTGTGACGCGTGCGAAATATTATTCTACATCACAACCCAACCCAGGTAAAGAACCTGACCCACCAGGAACGCCTTTGCGTATTGAGAAACCGACGAGTAAATCGGTGGACAAACCGGTGGATAAACCTGCGGATAAGCCTGAAGTTGTAGCTCGCATTCCTAAGGGTGTACTTAAGCACTCAGGGCATAATCCAAATGCTCGAGCCGCCCAGAACTATTCAATTGTCGAGGACTTGGGTCATACTCCTTGTGCGATGTCTGCATTGGAGGTACTTCAGAGTTGTCCATCGCAAAGGAAGGCTTTGCTTTCCGCTCTTGGTGTGAATGGTGATGACTCTCCAACAATGATCAAGTTTGAAACCACAGGACATCAGCCTCGCTTTCCCTATTATGTGTCCCTTTTGATACATGTGGAATGTCTTAATATGATCGTCAAGCAGACTGTGATTGACGAGGGCGCTGCTGCCTCTGTGATGTCGTTATCTTGTTGGAAGGGTCTTGGTTCTCCTGAGTTGTCGAAGTCTATGACCATGTTAACTGCTTTTGATGGGAGGTCATTTAGGCCGCACGGTATCCTTCCTTCTCTTAAGGTCCGTTTGGGAGGGAAGTCCGTTGCGATAGAGGTCGAGGTGGTTGATGCGCCCCTCGACTACAATCTCTTACTGGGAAGGAATTGGATGTATAGCATGCAAGTCGTCGCGTCTTCCGTGTTTCATGTTGTTAGCTTTCCTCATAATGGGAATATCGTGATGATTGATCAGATGTCATTCAAAAATTCGCCTGTTAATGCATCGTCAGGAACTTCCGTTCCGAAGGTTGAGCATTCCCAGCCGGCAACTGGGAGTGTGGGTGTAGGAATGTATCCATCCCTTATGGGGTCATTTAGTTGTTCTGCACCCGTTCTTATGATAGGATCAAGTATCGGTGGTGCTTCCACGTCTACGACGTCGGTGTCATTTCGCACGAGTCATATGGGAGATCCTTGGGTTCTTCCTTCACCGAGTCCTTCGAGTGAGTCCATCGAGTCGAGTGTGCCACTGCCTGCAGTTATGATTGCTTACCAAGCTAATATTAAGTCTCCTGCAGAGCCTTGTTCTTCCTCTTCCCGGACAGAGGAGGGAGACCCCTATGTGCTGCCTGCATGGGCAGTACAGTCTTCTCACGCCCAATATTGCCTTGATACGGTTTTTCCGTCTGATGAAGCAATTATCGAGGCCATGTCGGGAGTTGAGCCGCCTTGGGAGGAACTCCATCATAGATCTTATTTCCTTCCAGAGCTTAACCTCTTGGAGCGTGAGGATTACAGGGATATTCTTAGGCAGAAAGTTGGTAGACCTATGATTCCATTAAGCTCTCCTGGTCAGATGGCTGATGGAAACATGGCGAACATATCGTCAACTATTTCTATCAACATTTATGGCAACCCTGGTACGGTTGAGAATGTCTACATTGGGGCTGAATGTTCCCAAGATGAGATTCGTGAGTATACCGAGCTATTCAAGGAATTTCGCGATGTATTTGATTGGTCATACAACGAGATGCCAGGGATTGACCCTCGAATTGTCGAACATGAAATCAAAACCTATCCAAACGCTAAACCTGTTCGACAGCGTTTATGAGCTGTGAATCCTAGAAAAGCACCTGCCATAAAGGCTGAGATAGAGAAGTTATTGAAAGCTGGCTTCATCTATCCCGTTCCCTTGACGGAGTGGGTTTCAAACCCCGTTCCGGTAGATAAGAAGCAGGGAGCGATCCGTATATGCACTGATTTCCGTGATTTAAATCGTGCCTGTCCTAAGGATAACTTCCCCACACCATTTATAGATCAGATTTTGGATGAGTGTGCGGGTAGCGAGGTGTTCTCCTTTATGGACGGATTTTCCGGATATAATCAGATTCAGATTAAACCCGAGGACCAACACAAGACTGCATTCATTTGTCCTTGGGGAACTTTTGCGTATTGGAAAATGCCTTTCGGCCTTAAAAACGCCGGAGCTACGTTTCAGCGGGCGATGACCTTGATTTTCCATGATCTCAAGTCCATTATCGAAGTATTTTTAGATGACCTAACTGCTCATTCTCGCATGAGGATGCGTCATCCTTACCACTTGAGATTGGTTTTCGAAAGATGCCAGCATTATGCTGTTAGATTGAACCCTCATAAGTGCATCTTTTGCGTGAAATCAGGTCGTCTTTTAGGATTCATCGTGTCGAAAGAGGGCATAAGAGTCGACCCCTTGAAAGTGGAGGCAATACTTCAGTTGTCTCCCCCGCGTAATATCCGTCATCTTCAGTGTTTGCAAGGCATGGAAAACTTCCTTCGAAGATTTGTAGTCAATTTCGCCAACTTGACTAGAGGCGTTATGCATCTCTTGAAGAAGGATACTCTGTTTGAATGGGATGAGCGAGCCCAGGAGTCCTTCGATGCACTTAAGCGAGCCCTAGCATCGGCCCCGGTGATTAGTCCTCCGGATTATAGCCGTGATTTCATATTATATGTGGCCGCGTCCTTAGAGACGGTTGGGATGGTTTTGGTTCAGGAGGATGAGGAGCCTCAGGAGCATGTCATTTATTATCTGAGCCGAAACCTTATTGACGTAGAAATTCGGTATTCTCATGTAGAGAAGCTTGCCTTGGCTACTGTTCATGCGGTACAACGTTTGAGACATTATATTCTCCTTCGCCAAACCTTGGTTGTGGCGCATGTCAATCCATTTCAGTTCATCCTCACACGTAGGATGATAGGGGGAAAATACAATAAATGGATTGTCATCCAGCAAGAGTTTGACCTCGAGTTTGCTTCAGCAAAATTGAAGAAATCTTTAATCTTTGCAGAGCTCATATCGGATTTCCCGAGCGAGGCTGAGGAGTTGGTATGTGAAGATACGTTCGTTGACGAACACATTTTCTTAATCTCAACGGCTAACCCATGGTACGGAGATATCATAGTATATCTGCAAACACAGAGGACCCCTACTCACTTCTCGCGAGAGGAGCGACATCGATTACGTCACATTTCCAAGAACTACCTCATAGTGGACAATACTTTGTACCGCCGTGGAGTAGATTTCCTTTTACGACGTTGCCTCACTCATGAGGAAGCTGAAGTAGTTTTGAATGATTGCCACGGAGGGGCGTGTGGTGGTCATTTGTCTGGGCTTGCTACAGCTCAGAAGATCCTTAGAGTTGGTTATTTTTGGCCGTCGATCTTCAAGGACTGTATTGAAGCGGTCAAGAGGTGCCACCCTTGCCAGGTGTTTGCACGGAATATGCGCTCTAAGCCAGCCCCGTTACACCCTATTATCACCTCCGGTCCCTTCACCAAGTGGGGGTTGGATTTTATGGACTGCAACCCAGCTTCGGCTGGGGGGCATCATCACATCATAGTAGCTGTCGATTATTTTACGAAATGGGCAGAGGCAATGCCTACTATAAAATCCGATGGTGAGACAGCTGCGCATTTCGTATTCAACCAAATCATTACTCGGTTCGGGATTCCGAGAGAGCTTGTCACTGACCATGGCTCGCACTTTCAGAACCGTATGATGGAAGAGTTGGCTTCCAAGCTAGGGTATAAGCAAGAGCACTCCTCTTCTTATTATCCTCAAGCGAATGGACAGGTTGAAGCAGTGAATAAGTCACTTAAGTCCATTCTCCAACGAACCATCGCACAAAGCAAGACGAACTGGCATATTATGTTATATCCTGCTTTGTGGGCTTATCGAACCGCGGTTAAGACTACCACTGGTTTTGCTCCTTATCAGCTTGTTCATGGAGTGGAGTCGATCTTGCCGGTTGAATGCGAAATTCCTTCGTTGAAATTAGCCATAGAACTCTTACCAAACACTTCACCTTTGGAGGAGCGTTTGGTTCACCTTGAGCAACTCGATGAGCAGCGTAGAGATGCCTTGGTGACTCTAGAAGCTAATAAGCGTCGTGTGAAGGCCCAATATGATAAGTCTGTCCGTCCAAGAGCGTTTAGTGAGGGAGATTTGGTCCTTTTGTGGGATCAAGCGAAAGAACCCTTGGGGGCAGGGAAGTTCAATCCTATGTGGCGTGGTCCTTACGTGGTTAAACGTGTCTTAGAGAAGGGTGCCTATGAGTTAGTAGACTACGAAGGGACAGCCTTGGCGGAGCCTAGAAATGGGCTCTATCTTAAAAAATACTATGCATGATTTTTAGCCAAGGTTGCTTGTTGTATATTATTGTACAGCTTTTTTGCATAGTTAGATTTGCTTATCGTGATCGGGTTTGTGATTAGTTTCCATTTCTTGTGGCAGATGTCAATGGAGTCTTCCACTTTCATAGGATTTGCGGATGGTGCAAGCCGTCACACTCAACACTCAGCCTCAGCTGCTTGGGTGATTTTTACTCCTATGGGTCAGGAGTTGTCTTCAGGAGTTGTATGTCTACAGCCATCTTCCAACAATGTTGCTGAATATAGCGCCGTTATTGAGCTTCTACGGGATGCCATCTCGCATGGTGTTCGTTCTCTTGAGGTACGTCTTGATTCAGAGTTAGTAGTGTCACAGCTAAATGGTTTGTACCATGTTAGAGATCCGACGTTATTGAGGAGATTCTTACGGGTCAGATTGTTAGAACGGCAGTTTGAGAGTGTCACATATACACACATTCCTAGAAATTATAATCAAATTGTTGATTCATATGCTAACTACGTGTTAGATTGGCATTTGTCTCATTCATTATAAATTAATCATAAACACACATTTTACACATGTAAATAAATAAACCCATCACCATAAAACTTTTTTATATACATCAAAAATGTGGTAATACATAGTGTAATAATACAAAAAGTGGAGCTTCTCAAGCTTCCATCATATACACGGTAGTACACTCCTAGGTGTCTAGTCCTGTGGAGGAGGGTTGTGATCATGATATGTCACCACGGCTCTAGCTAGCCGCCGGAATAAACGCACCCATGCGCGTGGCACACCCACCACCTGTCGCTGCATGGCCTTAGGCAAGTCCTCGACTTGCGCCATGGGAACCCTGTGAGTCAGTCGCACGAAGTTGGTATGGATGTTTTGGAGCGTCCGCTCCGCATCCACACCGGTGATATCGTCTCCCCTTCCCCTCCGTCTATGACGTGGGAAGCCCTCTGGTCGCCATGGTCCCACATCTGCACATGAATGGTAGATGTCACTATGTATTGTCACCCAAAAACATGTCTTTTTGATTTCACTTAATCAAGAAAACACAAAAAAATTAAATATTTCAAAAAAATTTAAAAAAGAGAGTAGGGGTTGGGATTCGTTACCTATGTCTCCGAATGCTGATCCTGGTGGCAATGGCATATCCGGATCTCCACGGAAGTCTATCCCTGCATAGGGGTAGTCGTCTATGGCTACTATCTGTCGTCGCCACCATGGAAAAAAGTCGGCTGGATAGGGGTTGGCCACCCTACCACCCCCCAGTCTGCGCATCGCGTCTGCCCAACGTCGTTGGGCCGGATCTCGAACCCCGTGGAGAGGAACATCCACTCTAGGGCTCAATCCTGGAACCCGCTCGAAGAAGAATGTGCTCAGTATGCTACTGAACCCGAAGTTCCGTATCCTGCCTGTCTTACACTCGCTGAGCTGATGTTTCACGTTGCTCAGGAGTGTAGTACTCCAGTCGTACACGGTCGGTCTCATACACTCCACCGCATAGTACATCTGTGCTCGAGAGGCCTGATGGAGTGATGTTAGCCCTGCTATCCTGCCTAGAGTCAGTAGTATGGCCTTTAGGCCCAGTACCTGTATAGCATTGATGGGGACTTGGCTCCCCACCTTCTCTGTATCTGGGAAGCAGTATACTGCTATGTACTCCTCGATAGTCAGCCCGTGACCTGGTCCACCCCTGGAACGAAGGTTCACAACCTCCCCTCGTCTAGATAGACCTGTAATAAAATAGATATCCTCAACCTCAATATTGAGGGTCATACCGTCTATCCGGAAAGACTCTGAGTCTGGATCCCAGTAGTCTACCAGCATCTGCAATAATGCTGGTTTGCCCCTCAAGCCACCTAGGCACCAGAACTTATAGAGTCCACACGCACGTAGCACTTGTTGAGCCCTTACATCGGCCCTTACAGCTTCTTCTACTTCACCATGCTCGCGTTCTCGCCATTCTAGTACCATCCTGCATGAGAATTGAACCAATTGTGCATTAGATTCCTTCTTTTTTGACTTGCGCGGCGTCATACGCGGCTGTTTTGCAAACAGCCGCGTATGTACGCGGTTTCTGGCCCCCTTTCCGCGTACAGACAGCCCTATACGCAGAAAAAGCCTCGATACCCGCGTGGGCCGCAGCGCTCATGTAGAATTGACTTACTGAGCTCATTTCACCATGAAAACTGGAAAAAATAGTATTGAAATGCAAGCTGGGAATGTGAGTAAGTACCTGGAAGAAACGGTTGTGAATTCCGCCGGATGGATTTCCTAGAATTTGCAGTTGAATATCAAAGCATTGAGCATAGGTATGTTTCGCTGCTTGGAACTAGTTTGTTTGCCCTGATGACACTCGTCTCCTCCTAGTTTGTAACTATAAAGCTAGTTTATTCTTTTTTCAAGCTTTTCAAATAACTGAAAAAGACCAAAAAAAATTAAAAAACCAAAAAGCCGGACGGGAAAAGATGTTATCTTTGGCAGCTGTTGAGTCGTGTCGCCTTCGAACAGAGCACTGTATATCACATCCGTTGGTTGGGTTATAGTTTGACTTTAGGAAGCTGTACTCGTTTCTATCTGTTTATCTCCACCGACTGGTTATGCTTCCAGTCCCTATGGAGCCTCTATTGATGCCTCCTGCATCATAGAGATGTCCCAGTTTGTATATCGAGTCTATGCTTCCTTTATTCAGTCACCATACGCCTTTATGCTCTTGTTCGAAGGAAGTTGAAACCTGAGTCAGCCATTCCTCAGTTATCTTGACTTTGCATGTCGGCCATTCCCGGTACAGTTACTGGTTCGTGCACCTTATGATCGAGTCCTTCCACATTAGACAACTTTGCTGAGTACCTCGTGTTGGATGATGGGGGATGCCCTAATGCCCTCCTTCCAGCGGATTTCATCCCATCGACTTCAGATCATTTATTCTGGGATTGGAGTCTAGAGTCATTATGAGTGCCTTGAGACTTGCAGTCATCAGTGGCAGGTTCTCTCGCCATCGACAGTTTTGGGAATACATCAATGTCCCCTGATCGATGGACTCTTTCAAGTGTTCGACCTCAACACATTTATTCACACTTGTTAGTTTGCACTCTAGTACCTTGATTCCCATTTTTATTATCGGTGGGTAATCTCGCGTCTGTTAACGGTATACATCAATGACCGGTAATCAGATGATGGACTACTATGTTCGACCTCGACGCCTCTATTCGCATAGTAGGACATGTACTCGTAGCGGTTTGTGTAGAAGACCTTCCAGATTGGTGGCATCATCCATATGCTACCTCCTTGATCGTGCCAGTGTTCATGAGATTTCAGCTCTCGTGACTTGATACCAGTCTATGTCAGATATTTCCAGCCTATGGAGATCTTGATCCAGTTTATATCTTCAGCCATTATGGAGATCATGGTCCTATGTATATTGTATATCTTCATCATGGAGATTCTGATCTATATGTATTGTACGTGGCGATGACCACATATGTGATATCATGTTGTATGCCTATTCATGGCCATTGTACTCTTATGTATCCAGGACTGCTATATGTACTTGCAGTTATATGCAGAGTTGTATTACGGTATTATGCTGATTGGGTGGCTGGTCTTCCACTTGGGTACCTTCATCACTTCCTTTCTGGGATGGACTTATAATGTATTTCAGCCATCGTATAACCCCTCTGATCTCATACATTAGGGGGCATCTGTTATAGCGGATTTCACCACACTAGGTGAATCACACATTGTATGGCCTTCCCCTGTCCCGCTGCAGACTCATTAGCCCCTATGGACCACTTATTATCTTTTGATGTATCCCCCACCATCCCTAAAAACATTATAATATCGATATACGTGGCTTTTCCCTCGATATCCGCGTACATACGCGGATCTGTCCCCTATAGTCGCGTACATCGGGATGTGTACATAAATCCAAATCCCTTTGGACTGTTCCTTGACTTGGATCCGACTCATATGACTCCTGGCCTTCCATATGCCTTGAGATCGCACGAATTCGACCCTTCAGTATCCCTTTGAAGAATTATATAAGGAACCCATTGGTACATTGAAAGCATAAGAGAGAATTGAGAGTACCGAAACTATAGTCCATTGTTGCCAGAACTTTATGCTTGAGTCTGCATCCCTTTGTCCCTTTGGAGCACTCTTGTGTTCTTCCCAAGCTTGCCCTTTGCTAGTAAGCTTGCTATCGAAGTGATGGAGGATTGAGGTGGTGGAGGCCCAAGCGGGGGATTCATTTTCTCCGATTCGCAGACGTGCCGTCAGAGGTTGTCACTTGTAATCTCTGATTCATATTAATAGAAATATCTTTTCCTGTCCAGTAATGTGTATTTGATTGAATATTGTATCCATTGGAATGTATCAAATGCTTTTACATTATTGATGTTATATATGATAGAATAGATCTAACGCCATGAAATATAGTATGCTTGTATTGTTTACTTGTTGTTGAGGACGTGCTATAACAATTCAAGCTGAATATTGGAATGCGCAACGGGGATCTACTTCAACCGTCCGGAATAAGGTACGAGGTTCGATCCTTTAGTGTTAGATTGTTTACTTCTATTGCATATGGGGAAAGATTGATTTCTAGAGTCTAGCTATCTGTTGTGGTCCCAAAGCCATAGGAATTTCCTTCCATAACAGTCCTTTGGAGAATAATCTCCCACACTTTATATACATAGTGAGAATAATGTTACTCTGAAAGACGATAGTCTTGAAACTTGTTTTGATCAGATGGGAATGGATACGATGTCCTTCTGGCCATGCTTTCACATCAGTACAAGTCTGTAAGGGAGAAACATACACATTCATGTCCACCCACATGCCTGGCTGGTTTGTGAAATGTAAAATCTCTAGCGCCTCCTTCAATAAGCCCACCTTGATTATTGTGTTCACGTCCTTTTTATTTAGTTTTTTTCTAAATCCTCCATTAACAACATTATTGGTAAGATACAAGTTATTGTTCAAGGTTCGATTCTTATTCTCCATCATGAGCTGAGCATAATGACTATAGAGTATAGTCCTATGCCCTGTCATGATTGTAGTTTGTTAAGTATATATGATTCTATTCCTTCTCTCATTGTTTCAAGCCATGCCCAGTTTTCCAATGAAAAAGATAAAAAGACAGCCTCATCCTATACTCTATGGCTCCATGAATATGCTTATATCTAATGCTGTTGGGGATGATGTACATCTCCCAGTGAAACCACTGCAACATCACCTTGGAAAGCGAATAAACATTATGAATTGGCATCACAATATATCCTAACAATTTGTCCTTGTGGGTATTCATTATCTTTATGAAGAAGAAACTTTGCTCATCCCATGGTGAATATGATCCATGTGAAGCACCAACTATTGGGTCGATCATCCTCTTTTGATTTTCCTAATTGCTCCACTTATACATGGCTCTAGGATGATCATGTTTATCTACTATATCCTTGGCATCCACAATAAGATAATTGTTTTTGATAGGTCTCATATAGTGGTACGCTTACGGTTGCTGGGGAATAGTGATTTTTGCAATCCAGTAAGCCAATTTCTTGAGTTTTTTTCAAAATTCCTAGAAAAGGTTTATGGATTTCATAACCTGGTTGATCATATATTGTGAACTTATACAATATATCATCATTTTCTGACAATTATATACTCAAAGTTGTGTACTGATCATTTTTACCATTATAAAGGACTCTGTAAGTTAGGTTCCCAAATTCTTAAAGGGTACTAGCTCAATGGAAGAGTGCTTGCCTTAAAAGAAGGAGGTTGGTGGTTCGATTCCTCCATGCCCTAATGATATTGTAATATCGGTCACAAACAACTAAATTAGTAAGAAAAAAAGAAGAGACTGAGTGACCAAACAATGGAAGATAAGTGACCAAACAACAGGAGATAAGTGAATAAACAAAAGGACCAAAATTCATATATAAAACTACTAAAAATGACTAAATTAGTGACCAAAAAATGAGAGATGCGAAACTAGGCATTAAAAAGGATGCAACATGTGGCACTAATGATGAAGCCAAACATGGCATTGATATGGTAGTAAAATAAGACGTGAAACTAGGCATTAAAAATGATGCAACACGTGGCGCTAATGATGAAGCCAAACATGTCGTTGATATGGTAGAAAAATAAGACGTTACTTTAGATGCAAAACATGGTGCTACATAGGAAGAAAAATATGGTGCAACAATAGAAGAAATATTTGGTGTCATTTTGGTAGAAAAACACGATGCAAAAAAGGAAGCAAAAATTGGTGCAAATTTGGAAGCAAAAATTGACACATATTTGGAAGTAAAACATGGTGCAAAATGGGATGCTAAAGTGGTAGAAAAAATGGATGCAATATTGGATGTTGATTTGGATGCTAACATGGTGCTATTAAGGATGCAAATATGGCGCTAACGTGGATGTCATTTAAGAAGCAAAAGAGGACATTTGCTAGGAAGCAAAATCAGACGTTATTTAGGAAGCAAAGTTGGACACTATTTTGGAAGCAAAAAAATAGACGCTATTTTGGATGTCATATAGGATGCTATTTAGGAGGAAAAACAAGACATTTTTTGAGACTCTTTAAGTTTTTTCCATGATGCATCCCATTTAGCGTCTAGTTTGACCACTCAATGTAAAAAAAAATTACACTAAAAAGGGACGCTAATTCCAGGATTTGTTGTAGTGAAAGGAGGTTGTAAGACCCCCATCCACGATGTCAACTGTTTAAATAAAATATAACAATTTTTCATTACCATTTTTCTTTTAAAAGACCTGTTAGGGTTTAAGGCAATACTATAGCTTCATTCAATTATTTGTTAAGGAAATAAATACAGATATGTGACTATCGAGTATATATTTTTACTGGCAATATATTCGACTGTTAGACATGTATTAGTCTTTTATTGGATAATTGCATTGTGTAAATATTCTTTTGATTTCTTTCATGGTTTTTATGAAACCTTAAATTATGTCGTAAGGCCTTGTAAGATGTGGTCAGTTACTGTATTTAAAACATTTTCCTTCAAAATGATAATTTAACCGGTTGTAGCTTTTCTTAGAAAAACATTTAGAAGGTAGTTAAACCTCTTTAACTATCTATTCTAGATTATAAATAAGGGTTGTAAGGCCACTTACATAGATGAATTAACTCAAAGGGATTTGGTATCTTGTAAAAGACCCTTGTGGGTTTCACAATTGGAAACCTGACATTGCATATCATTATTTGACCTTATATTTCAGTTTTTAAATTATATTTGGCCTTGAGCCCGTGTTTAACTTGTTGTTTTTCTTGATAGAATTTCATAAGTCCATACTCTGTTTAAAGTTTATGAAACCATTATTAAGTTGTTTAAAAATGTTTCCTTCCTAGGAAACATTGGTTGATAGGTCATAATCCTGGGTATAAACTTTACTAAAATAAGCCCTAAGGATGTTACATAATTTTTCTTCTGTGATTGAGGTCATCACAAATATTCAATATCAACACGGCTTACAAACTGGAAACAATGTTGTGGCCTATCAATAACTTGACTTGGTATTAAAATAATTAATAAACTAGGAGAGTGGGCTATGGAAACCATAAGATCCAACTCGATTATTATTGTTAGTTTGAAACTATGATTGACTTAAACATTTCTAGGGTTTGATTTACTTCTACATAACTTTGTTTCCTGTTACTGTTCAAACACTACTTTGTTTACATAGCTATATATGTGTTCTGTTCTTTAAAAAGATTTAATAGTCTATTATAAATATGTCTATATTTGTAAGCACTAGTATTGAAATATTTATATGTTAATAATCTTTGTATCTTTTGGCTAAAGGATCTTTACGGAGATAAAGATATACATCGGATTCTCACAGAAAATATTCCTACTAATACTATCACCATAGTATATTGAAAATGAATAAAAGGTAGAGGTATTGTAAGCATTACATAGAGAGAAAATAAAAGAAACATCTTAAGTTGAAATGTACTTCACAAGATAATAAGATCAATACCTTTAAACTCGAATCTTTAAGTAATAAAAATACTATATATTTTCCTATTCTTAGAGCAATTCTAAAACAATTTTAGATCTAGAGTACATGAAATGACTAATTTATTCCATTAAAGTTACTGAACATAATTAAAATAAATATACAGATCTAGAATTAAATAACAGTCGAACCTGGATAGAATGCAGAAAAGGGGACAAACACCCAAAGGAGACTGTTCCACCCAACCTTCTCCTGAAGCAGCCAATAATTACTTTCTTAGGACCCCTGATCCTGTTCACCGAGCCACTAACAAGAAAATATCATTAAATAGCCCACACAACAACCTTGTTGCAACTTAGCATTTAGTAGCAGACTTATCTCAGCAGATCACTTTAGTTATCCCCTCATTAAATTCCTTGTGTGTCTGACTTTTTAGTTTGGAGCAGTCACAAGGTTCATTCTCTCAGAAATCAGAATGAGTAGTGAGCCTCCTGCTCAATTTGATGGTTTATATAAGATTTGTTATCCACCTGAACGGCACCTCTCTGTCCGAGTGCCGACATCCCTCATGTTGGCACACAAAAGGACATTTATGGATTGAGGTTTGTCCAAAACACTATAGATGGCCTTATTATAAAAGACATTCCTCATTCACCCAGCTGTTTACTTTGACTTTTGACCATGTCAAGTCATATCCGCGACCCTACAGTTATGCAACTCGCGGATCATCCGCGAGTGTCGGTTGGTGCAAGTCGCGGATCATACGCGGCTTGTCATTATTCATACCCGCGGATGCGTCCCTTTGACATTTAAAATAAAAAACACATGATTACTTGAGATTAGTTAAGCCATTTACTTTAATCTCCTTAACTGTCTCAACCTCCTCAACCTTCGAAACTGCCTTATTTCTTCAACTATAAATATAGGCCTTGGGGAGGGTGTTAGATATAGACATTTGGAGAGCAAAGTTATGCTGGTGGATTTTATACAGAAGTCTTTGGAGCAGTGGAACTCATAATCCTTTGGCTGTAGAGGAGTCCTTGTCTCAGGCATTGGGTTGTAATTTGAACTTTTTCATTATTGCTAATAAAGAGAATCCTTCTTCCATGTGTGTTTCATGTATCTTGGTTTGATAAATGTTTATGTTTCTACATCTTATATATGATTTATCTAACCTGCTTATATATATATGAATCATCTTGTATCTGGAAGATTGACTCTTGACAGGTGAAGGAGGAGCAACCTTGAAGACTTTAGAGAAGAAGCAGGGCGGAAGAGGATAAGCAAGGATCGACCTTCATGAATCGAGTAAGTCTTTCTCATCCTCCTATTTCCCTTACTGCACTCTAGGAGTCAATTGTCTGCAAGTTAATTGAGTATATTGGTAACCCTAGACCTATGGTTATAAGGTGTATTATCCTATACAATAGAACTGGCAACTCCGTTGGGGAACCCAGACTGCTGTAGGTTGTTTCTGTCACCCCTAACCAGCCTTTGCTTTGAAGTCTGTTTGTGATCTTTTATCCTGGTTCATACTTGCCTTAGTATTCGAAAGTCTTGTGAATTTTTCTTGTTTCTTGAGAAAAAATTTATACCCATCTGCGAGTTGCTCTTCTGCACAGTCGCGGATACAAGTTTGCATCTGCGGGTTGCTGTATTGGACAGTCGCGGATCATCCGCGGGTTGCTTTTCTATACAGTCGCGGATATGCCTAGAAGTAGGGATTTTTTAAGTTAAGGTTTGCTTGTTCCTTTATTTGTGTAATCCCTGTTTGTGAGTTGATTTTCTTTAAGAATGCTATGTAGCTTGTCTAAACACCTCTGGTGATCACACTTTGTGCTTTTTCGAAATCCTTTGAGTCTCTTTTGCTTGGATTATTTTCTGTTTGCATGCTGAAGTAGCTTAGCCTATTTTTGGGTTCTAGGGTGAAGTGTCTTTGTCCAGATCAGTGATCAGGGTCTTGGGCTCTGTTTTTTCTAGTTTGTCTTCTGACAGTGGCTGGTTTTCAATTTCCTTTATAAGTCTATATTGATTTTTGTCATTGTGTGCACCCAAGCTAGGGTTCCTAGCCTTCCTTTGTTGGTTGTCTTTTGGTTTTTGTTAGGCTGTTTTCTTCAGTTTGTTGCTTTTATACAGTCAATAAGATTCAAGTTTGCTCAAGTACAGTGCATTGTAGGTGCATGGTAGAATTTTGAGTATTTTTAAAAAGTGAAAAAAAACATTGTTAAGCTTTTGCATTTCATTTTTGCATAAGTAGTGTTTATTTCAATTTAAAGATATTATCTAAAAAAAGTACAAAAAATATAGGCTTAGTTTCTTTTATCATTGCATTCAATTCATCAATATATATTTGCAAAATGAAAAGAAGTTTGTTTTTATAGTAGTAGTTTCCTTTGAATACACCTTTACTTTTATTTATTTCTTATTGAGTCAAAACACCATAAGTACACCACTCCATTTCCTTCTGAGTAAGAAACAACCCTTTAAAATGAACGCATAATTTAAAATTTACTAGTAATCTTTTGTTTCTAGGGGCCTTTCACCTACTAGCTTAGGCTAGACTTGTGGGCTAGGAAGTGTAAACTTCCCACGAGTTATAAAACTCAGACGTAGTGGACCTTTCTTTAGGTAAATCCTTGACTTTATCACTGTATCTAGGAAGCTCCTCTCAAATGGGAGTTAAGCACGAGGCCACATGGAGGCTTGGACAGAGGAGATAACCCTCTGAATCCTTGTCAAAGCATAACTCAGGACTTTTGCGCATCTGGGGATTCTGTCTTAGACAGAGTTTCGGGCTCAGCTACCCTACCCATGCATACGAGTCCGGCTTGCGACTGTCCCCCCAGACTGTTGGTATAGCCAAGGTAGCCTTTAGTCTCTTGTCTTTTAGGGTTCATACCTAGGTAAACCGAAAGGTTATTTCTAGTTCACCTTGAACGGGCTTGGAAGGTAACCCTTATTGAAAGTGTAGGAGGGCGGTTGGGTGATTCCTCCACTTGTGCCTAAGAACCACTTCAAGGACGCCAAGTAATCGTTCATCATCTTTCTTCGGGAAAGTATATCTTTTACCCTGGTTTGATTGCTTGAGGCTTTAGGATTTTTATAGTGTATGCTCTGTGGTTTTTCCTATGTTTAGTTGGCCTTAGGGTGTGATTTGTCAAATTTATCATTCTGGAGGACCAACTTGTTAGAAGGTCAAGAAGGTTGAGAAACCTTCCTCCTCTCACCACATTGGAGCCTCCACCTTTACCCCAAAGGCGGAGATTAGACACTAACGGTTCATTTGAACCAGTAGGGATAAGTGAAGTTCTTGGTGAACCAGAACTGATAGCTAACCATTTTGATTTTGACACAGTTGAGATAGAAGAATTGTAGACTGACGAGTTTACAAGAAACTTTAACACCCCCTTGACTGATTTAAATGATCATGTTCTCGTTCAGGTTAGACCTTTTGATTCACCTATATTAGGTGTCCTTGTGGGTAGGATCATGTCTTCTGCGGAAGAAAGTCCTTTTGTATTCACCTCAACCCTTTCGGTTGAAGGGGTACTACCTCCCCCAGTAAGTGCCCCTAGATCTAGTCTACCTTCTACACCCTTGACTCCAACGAGCCGGGTGGTTCAACCACTGGTTCACTCAACCCTAGTAGGTACTTCTGGTGACATGGTTACTGGGATCCCCAGTATACCTACCATTCCTTCTTCCTTTCCTTATACTACCCAGAGTGGTCCAGTAGGATCCTCGGCCTTTGTCCAAGGATTTCCTTGGAATGGGGGGCACATTCACCCATCCAGTCCATACGTAGGTCCATCTCCTTCCTATGTAGGAGTGCAGCTTGGGAAAAACACCTCTTATGGAAAAAGTTTCCAAACCCCTATTTCGGTCCCATACACGAGCTCTCCCTTTTTGTTGTTTAGCGGAGGGACACCCGCTCCTGTCTTTCAGACCCCTGCTTCTATGGGGACGGCCCGAACTTCTTACACTGCACCTCCCACACATAATCTTGTGGCTTACAGATGGAATCCGTTTCAAAGCAACCTTCCCACTTCACAACCGGTGTCAGGGGGAAACCCCACTTTTACCCATGGGCATTCGAGGGCAGGTCCCTCTAATCCCCAAGCTGGCACATTTAGCACCCCGGTTCGACCCAAACTTCTGTTTTTGGAAACATTAAACTTGCCATATTTGTCAAAATTGATGAATGACCCGGTGAGGCATGACCCCTTGTGGCCACTTGTTCCCACCAAATTGCCATTGGACATCTCTAAATTCGAAGTCAAAGCTGGTGAAGATCTTGGGGCTCATGCCACCACCTTCCATTTATGGTGTTCTTCAAATTCGTTGAATGAAGATTCAGTGAGGTTGAGGCTGTTCCAGAGAACCTTGACAGCTACAGTAGCAAAATGGTATATTGAGCTGCCTTCTGCTGCTTTCAGTAGCTTCTGGGACTTGGCTAGTGCATTTCTTAGCCACTTTCAGTTTCCAGTCTGATATGATTTCAGAACAAACTTGTTGTCTACTTTTAGGAAAAATAAGGCTACCCACATCTCAGATCACATCCAAGAGTGGAGGAGGTGAAAGAGCCTTATAAAAGCCACTATCCCTCCTGGGTTCCTTCTAGAGTGGTTCCTTAAATCACTGTTACCCTACATATCTAAGGACGTATCCACCTCAGGAGTGATGAATGAAGAAGAAGCCGTACTCAGGGCCCAGCAACTGGATTTGATTTATTCACAATCTGGGATCTTATATGAGATCATCCCTGAGGCACCGAGGCCTTCGCATGAGGTGGAGAAGCCTAAGCCTGGACCCCATGCCGATGGTGTGGTTGGGTCCATTAATTCTCCCACCATAGAATCTTTGACTAAGCAACTTCACCAATTGTCTGTTAAACAATATACGGCGGAGGCAGCAAAGGCTGCCCCCTCTTCCCAGAGTGCAAATGTTTTTACACAAACCTCTCAAAAGGGAAATCAGCAGCCCGGCGGGAAGAAAAAGAAAGGTAAGAAGGGAGAGGGAAATCAAAACAAGCAAAAGCCCGCGAACAATGCTGATGGGGGCAAGAAAGAAAAGAAGAAGGTCAAGTTCCCTTGTAAGTTGTGCCAAGAGGACCACCTTACTCACCTTTGTCCCCTTATGGATCAAGCCCAGAAGCTGCTTAAAGCTCAACAACCGGTTGTCCTAAAGCATCCTTTTCCCCAAGGACAGAAATCTGCTTCAACTTCTAACGTAGCAGGGGGCACTCAAACTTCCCCTGACCCAAACTATATCAACATGGTTCGATCTTCGACTTTGTTGCAGACAAGGAACAAAAAATATGAGAAAGAAACTCTTGAGAAGGGTAAAGTTGTAGGTGAACCTTCCAACCCTCTCACAATAGAGAAGCCTGCCGAAATTATGCCGAAAATACCGAAAGGTGTTTTCAAGAAGACCTTGCATAACCCTAATGCGAGGGCTGCCTCCAACTACTCTGTGGTTGAAGATTTAGCCCAAAATCCATGTGCAATGTCAGCTTTAGAGGTGTTACAGAGTTGTCCTGCTCAGCGGGATGCCCTCTTGGCAGCTTTAGGTAGCATGGACTCTTCGAGTCTCATGGCGAAATTTCATTTATCTGATGCTAAAATTTTCTTGCCTTACCATGTAGCCCTATCAATAGATGTCATTCATGGTGGTAAGACCATTGGAAGGGAAGTTGTTGATGAGGGTGCCTCTACATGTGTTATGTCCTTGGCCTATTGGAAATCTCTTGGATCCCCGGAGCTGGTCCCATCAAACACTTTACTTACTTCTTTTGATGGAAGATCCTTTCGTCCACATGGCATCCTGCCGGCTTTCGAGATTAAGTTGGCAGGAAAAGCAGTGTCTGTTGAAGTAGAAGTGATTGATGCTCCCTTGGACTACAATTTGCTTCTGGGAAGGAGCTGGACTTATGCGATGTCCGCTATTGCGTCGGTCGTTTTTCTTGTAGTGGTTTTTCCACATGAGGGCAAGTTGATTACTATTGATCAACTTGATTTTACCCGAAAAGGTCATTTAGAGTCTAATGAGTCTGCTGTGCCATTGGTTGATCAGGTCAAACACTAGTACAAAAGCGCGGATTTTTCCACGGAGGTTTTCCATGTTTTTTACTTTTTGGTGTAAAATCCGATGTAACAGGAACAAGGCGTCGCTGTATCCATGCCTGGACTCTTAGACGTTGCTGTATCCACGCCTAATTTAGGATGTCATTTACTTATTTCCCCAACTTGTTTTGTTTGTTGACAAGACTTGACATTTTAATTTACATTCTTGAGAATTTTTTCCAACACTATTTGGAATAACAAGAAATCTATCTAATATCTATCTAATTGCTTGAAGCAATTAGACTCTCTCTCTCTCGTAAGTGTTCAATTGCTTTGGATATTTTGTTTTACTAAGAAAGATGATGCACTATCCATAAGGCCTTTAAAAGAGTGTTAGGTGAATACAAAAGAATAAGAAGATTGCACTCGCCATCCAAAGTATTTATTTTCTATTTAAGTGGGCATGTTGAACACCAATAGTATCTTAAATCCTATTTATGACGATTCCATGCCCCCAAGTATTGATAAAATATTGATTCTAGTAACTTTTTTAAGGGATAAACATTAATGGATACCCATTGAAATATTTTCAATTTCTAAACATAAAAATTCCCACATTGATATTAATGGAACAATAAAGGAAAGGAGATAAATAATAGTTCCTTCTATGTACACAAACACATTCTTGGATACTTTCCAAGATGATAGCATCTACAATAAATTGAGAAAATAAAATAGTTTTACCTCTATATTTTGAAAATAGTTTTTCCAATTAGGATTAAACACATATGTGGTTTTATCATTATGTAAAATATGATCTAAATATCTAAGTTAACAACAAACATTACCCATATGAAGTAATCTACTGCAATAAGTCTTAAAAATATCCTAATTGTAACCTAGATGAATCCGATCTCACTTCATTATCCAAAGACTTGTGTTCGAACTCGGAGAGTGGCTTGCCCTCTAATTATGCTATATTCATATGTTGTTATTGTGTCATTAATTTTGCATGTTGTAGGACAAGCTCAAATAATAGTGGTCAAAATCATAACATCAAAAACCATTTATTTCTATCTCGTCGACTAAACTCTACACGCATGTGAAAATGCTTTGCTATAAAAGATTCCGAAGAGTATCAATATCAATATCAATAGAATATATTGTTCTTGTCGACATAACTATGCTCAAGGGAAAGTTTTCATTCTCCCTCCTAGTTAATTTCATGAGAAATATTATCATGTATTTGAATAAGAAACTAATCACTTTCACTTGCCTTGTGAAAAGCTTCCAGTGCTTTAAAAACATAGATGGATGAAGCACATGATGCAAAATATTCATGGACTTTAATAATTCAACCATCACATAGATTTGACTTTATTCAATCTATGGCCATTTTTCCCTATGTTCTTCCCTCCACACAGCATTTTGGTGATTACCAGGACGCTACTGCAATGCAATGAAATATTCATCTCAGATCTTCAGGATGGAGTCCAATTCAAGGGTTTCTGCAATGGAAATCATGGTATATTTTAGGGGTTCTTTCCTTTTTGTTCAGCTGAAATCCGACATTCAGATATTCGATCTGACTACCATTTCATCATTCCCTTCGAGGAATTCGGGTTCACACATAAAGGCCTCCTGGAAATCTATGTGAAGGATTCCTCGTACAAGGCCATCAAGGAGAATGATATCGACCTGGAGTCCATGGGGTTCTTCTTGAGCACCAGAGATGTCCGGCTTCACATCTTGCAAGATCTGGAACATGGAGAAATTCACTGTGTACTCGAGAGTAAGCTCATCACACCCCTCCTTACATTTAAGGATTTGGAGAATTCATTTCCCTTCAACAAAACTTTGAAAGAGCTCGAAGCAAACCAGTTTACTCTAGTCTTTGCTAATTGTATCTATGACATTGTGGTTTCAATGGATGTAACTGCATTTATTTATAATCTTGAGGGGGGTGGTGATGGCACCAGGCATTATCTTTCGGCCGGTGAAACCCTTTTGTTGAATCTTTTTTTCACTGTCTTTGATATCTGTTGCGTTGGTTGGGGTTTGGATCTACGTGGTTATGAAAAACTACCTTACGACCTACCGGACCCATGTATTCATGGCCGCCCTCGTCTATTTGAAATCTCTAAATTTACTCTGCGAGGAAGAGGACAAATATTTGATTAAGAGAACCGAAAAAACCCATGGATGGGATGATTTGTTTTATATTTTTAGTTTTCTGAAGGGAATTATGCTTTTTACCCTGATTGTCTTGATTGGCACCGGCTGGTCCTTCTTTAAACCCTACCTGCAAGGCAAGGAGAATAAATTTCTCATTGTTTTCATTCCCTTGCAAGTCTTAGACAATATTGCTACTGTGGTGATCGATGAGACTGGGCCGTATGCCAAGGATTGGCTTGCCTGGAACCAGGTGTTTCTCCTAGTTTACATGATCTGTTGTTGTGCTGTCTTGTTCCCCATTGTCTTGTTTCTCCAGAGCTGCTTGGATCAGTTGAATTTGTGTGAAGGAGATGCACAGAACATGCAGTTGAAGTTGAAAATCCTTTCTATAGTAGTTAAATATATGATGCATTGACCAAATTTCAGTACAGTGTTTTGTGAAGCTGTGAAGAATACTCATACAGGTGAAAGCATCCTTGGGGATTTGTCAAAGACCTTGCATTTGTCATTACCTGAGCAGATTGGATTGGGACTGGCCTTGGCAGACTCAGATGATACAAATCAAAGTTAAGAAGGTGGGTATAGCTGTGTCTGTTTATTATGAACATCTCACTATTCATTCTTGGAAACAGGGTTTTGTGAAATACATATTTGGCTTGTTTGTTTCTTTATTCACAGTTTAAAATTTTTCCCTTTATGAGGATGGAACGACTTACCACAGCTATTTCTTTCTTTAGGTCAAAAATTATGTGAGTCTAAAATAATGGAACTGTACTAGAACCCAACAGCCAGTATTTCTGAAGATCTCATTGAGCAGATTTCATTATTCCTTCATCGAAGTGAAGGATTATCAAAGCATGTGCCCACTTTCCTCAAGGAATTGTCTTTGTTGCAACCCAAAGCCCAAACGTCACTGTTACTGACTCCATTATTTACAAATGAAGTGAATGTTGTTAATTCCTTGAGGTATGCACATTCTTTAAATAGTTTTTTCATCCAGTGCTGTGTTAATAGTCACGACTTAACAATTTATAGCAAGGTAGGATCATGGCCTTGACGGGAGCAAAGGTATATCTTTTGATTTTGTCAGCATTGTGTGCATGTTTCTTCATTTCCATGCCAATTTTGTGTTGTAGGAGTTTTGAATCTCTCTCTACAAGCAATGGTCTAGTCTCTGATGATATTTTGACCCATTTAGAAGAGGCAACTGATGTTGCAAACATAATGGAGGAGCTTGGATATGGATGTACAATTGATGTTTCACACTGCAAAGATATTTTGTCATTTTTTTCTCCATTGAAGGAGGAGACTGTGTCCAGGAGACTGTGTCCAATATAATTAGCATGTTTGTCTGCACTCATACAAGCCTTGAGGATGCCCATGGCACACATTCAACATTTTATACTTCAATGTTTAATAGTTCCATAACTGACTTGTCATGGTTATCATCTTGGAATATTGATGTTTTATTGGATTCTATCAAACAACTGGTGAGTTTTCTGCCATTCACCTCATCTCAATCATTGTATTCAGTTAGTTGTATCTGTTGAAATCTGAAGTTACTTTTAGTGAGAAATTTTCAACAGTGGTGGTTACTTTGCAGGCTCCAGAAATCAACTGGGTTTCTGTGATGGAGTCTCTAGATCAGAAAGACTTTTATTTGCCAGATCAGAAAGCCTTCTCTATTTTGATGTCAATTTATGGAAAAACTTGCCAGGTAGACATGTTGATTTATGGAAAAACTTGCCAGGTAGACATGTAGAGTTATAATGCAGTTGCTGCTATCTTTGGGCTATTGACATGATGGATTTGTGTGTTTTGACATTTTGCTTTACAGGGAAATTAGTTTTATCTTGCCACAAATGGTTGCAATAAATCATTTGTTTGTATTATTTATATGTAGGATCCTTTTTGGAGCGAGACCGTCAAAAGTTTACAAATATCATTCAAGTGCCCATTGCCAAATTCTGAATGCTCCTTGGTGACATGGTAATAGAGGTATAAACATAGAAGAGACATAGTAGGTGCTAACAAAGGGAGGTGCCGACCCTCTTCAGCATTTCAGCACCACACTCCTCAAGGACTTGCAGCAAAATTCAATGGATGATGTCAATAAAAACACTTAGAGAAAAAAAGCATGATGTAAGTACCAAAAAACATTTAAGAAGGCCAATAAATCAAGGACAAACGGTCTCACTAAACCATGTTCAAATTATTCACCAATTTCGCAAGATGAATAAGTTTAGTGTGGGAAAAATAATGTATCACAAAAGGATAAAAGAGGGGTTGCTATTTCTGTCATCATCAATCACCGTGAAAGTACCATTGCGAGCTTGATGGTATCTTCTGGGAATGCTTGAGGCTGAGAGGACGTGGCTGGGTAATCCTAGGAGGGAGCCTAGGTACAATCTGCCAAAGCTCTCCTAACATTCCAGAAAAAGCATTACTTTTGGTATAGGATCTTATGGGGCAGCAGCTCATCCGAGAGCTGCATACATATTGATCTAGGATTTGGTCCCTGACACTGCTGTGAGATTTCATTAGAAATTGAGGACACTATCAAAACCAAGCTTCCAAACGAGTCAGTGAAGAATTTTTGGTTCACTGAAAAATGATTGTAGAAGTAGAAACTGCCCTTGAAAAATTGCTTAGTCAATAAGCAGTTGTAGCTGAATAGAATCCTACAGAAGGCTAATGATTTCCAAATTTATGCCTTTATATTTTCAAGGGTTGTTTGTCTACAGGTTTCTTTCCATGCTGTGTAGTAGTCTGCCTTTGGCCATGGCATAATGGTGAACTAAAGTAGCAGCTGCATGTAGAGCCCCTTTAAGAAGGTTGTTTGTCTGCATTAAACATTGTCCTGTGCTCATTTATCTAGAATACACAAAATACTGATCGAGCATTTAAGTCCCAGTCATAAGGTTCTTAAGGTTAGCAGATGTAGAAGTATTACTGCTTGAGCATTTCAGAAAGAATAAATTTGTGAAAGTTGCAAACTATTTAATATTTTTAATTTTTTTCTAAATCATAGATAGAGGATGATCCTGGTGAAGGTGGGTATCCAGAGTCCAGAACCTGTTGGTTTTTTAAACTTTAGATAACATATTTTGCATGAGGTCCATGCTTTGGGATCTGGATTGGAATTTCTCTTCTTTTTTCCCATTTTCAAAATTCTTGTCAATTTTTAAGATGTTGCAAAGTGGTCCATATCAGGGTTTTTCTTTGGTTAATGTGTGCAGCAAGATTGTATTGTTGTTGAAATTCTATATTTTCTAATTTTGTTGTTTACACGATTTGTGAATGCCTATTTATGCTATTCCCTGGTTTACTGATTTCCTGCCATACTGAAGCTTCATTTTCTAGATGCAAGGGCAAATGGTTTGAATATTTTCCAGGGTCACTCAAGGGCAACAATGCTGTTAATTTTTAATAATGCGGCACAGGGCATTCTTTTCTCCTTTTTTTTCAAATATGCTGGTATACGAAAGTTTAAACTTTGTATCATCTCTTTTTTCTTTTCCTTATAGAAGCAATTTTGGAATTTAGTAAGCATGTTTTAGACTTCAGTATTAAACTAGTCTCTGCCATGTTACTTTTGTTGGATGCAGATACAATCTTAAAGAAATATTTTCAACTATAGCAACAATCTTTACAGGCTTAGCATCTACTGCATTATTTGGCCATACATTAACCATTAACTTTACTTTGGGCATTTCCATAGTTTTCATTTCCATGCACCAGGTTTGCCAGCCTGTTCATTTAATCTTATTTTCTGTTAGCAACCTTTATCATGCTTCAAGATAAATGGATTGGGTGAATATTATGGTTTGGTGCTTTTCTATAGTTCTTTTCATCCCTTTCAAAGCCTAAAGATCAGAAAAACAATGGAAATGTTGAAATGCTGGACATTCAGCCTAATCACAGGTGCTTTCCTACATCCTCCACTCATCTCTTTCTTGCATAGTAAATATTCTACTTGTCACAGGAAATTTTGTTCATGGAAACTCATTAGTTTAATCTTTCCTACATTTATTCGACGAGCTTGCCAAACAGAAGGATTTTTAAATTTCATCCTCTGTATCTTAAATATCATTAGGATCTAAACCGTGATCCTGTTCCATAATTTAATAAGTTATTTTTCCCAGTGAACAAGGTTTGCAATAACCTTGTGGCAGATCCATTTTTTAATATAATTCTTAGAATAATGAGTCA
>LPNX010919342.1:0-11898 GCA_001517045.1 Pseudotsuga menziesii
TCATCAAGCAAATAGGGTGTCTTCATGGTGCTGTATTATTCACTATGCACAAGCTGTGAAACACCTTTTCTATTGCATGTTCTACATTAATGAAATTATTTTGTTGCTTACCAGCTTACGTAGGTTGTGTAAACATATTTTTCCTCTAACATTGAAGACAAACCATTAACCATTCTTACTAACCAAATGAACAATCTTGTTCAAAACTGGAATATAAAGTACATTTGAAGGTGGATTTTCTTACCATAATAAATGTAGTTGATCAACACTATGCCCTTCAACAATATTAATCTTTCCATTCCTTGGATATGGAGAGCCCCTTAGAATTCCAAAAAGGTCCAATGGACTATGCCCTTCTATTGGATCCCTGAGATGGGACTCCTAAAGAGGAGTGGCCATTTTCCTTAGATTTCTGCCGATAGACCCATGGCATACCATTGGGTTGTTGAGAAGGAGCAGGGGGCTCGATTGCCCAAGTATTTTGAGTCTGAGACTTTAAATTCAAGGTTAGGCTAGGCAGCAGAAACAATGAATGAGCTTGTGGGGCTTGGGGGTGTTGTTGTTGGGGAGCTTTAGGGCCAGACATCAAGGGAGTGTCTTGAATTTGTCTTTTGGAGTCACACATATGAATCAAGTATTATGCAGACACATTGCCTGTCTAAAAGTCTTGTTATACACACATGTAAATCTGTTACTTGGTCCTTGGACATCTTCAAACATATTCTCTTATGAGGATGGGGATTAAAGAAACACTCAGGCTTGTGGAAGATAAAATATAAGTGGGCTTGGAAATAGGATCCATAAAGGCCCAGAATTCCATGGGCAACCCAAGAATTTCAACCCATGTGAGATTGCAAATTTGAGTAGTTCCCTCAGTGAAGTTCTAAATTGACATGATCATGCACTGTATATCTGGTTGGGACCATGAACGAATCATCCACTAGGCATTGGCCATAACATTGTTGTCTGTGCAGTTGATCACTGTTCTTGGCAATCTTCTGCTTGTCATCAACCCTTTCACCCCTTTTTGAATCTGTAGAAGATAATTCCATATCAGTATGATGTTTAGAAATAATAAATGAGTCATCTGTTGTTGTCCTCTTGTGAATGGTCAATTTCTCTCTCGGATAAGTGAGAACAACATCTTTTTCAACCATGGTAGAATTGGCCCTCTTAGGGAGTGCAACAGCTTCTCATCTGAGATAACCTTATTAATATCTAGGAAAGGCTTTCCACTAATGGATTCTAATTCAAATATTGTTTTCAAACCAATATTATTTCAAACCAGTATCTAATTCAAATATTCTTTTCGATCACCATGGATAACGCACAGCTATCATTTATCTAAACTTCAAAGACACAGACCCTGTAATTGATTGTATACAATCCACATACTTCATCTTTTCCATATTTATGCATTCAGTTTGCGATGCCTCTAGATTCTCCACTCTACTACAATAACACGGAAATTTATCTCGTCTCATGAAGTTCATGGGAACTTCACCTTCCCTATCTCGTTCATCCATTCTGGGAGATAGATTTGTACAGGAGAACTTGGCCCTTATCACACAGTCACACATTTGACAGGTCCTTTACAGGACTATGTTAAGACTTTGACAGACTTCTGTCGAAATTGGAACCTATACAGGTTCTATCCAACTTCATATGGAACCCCTTATAGAGATTCTACCCATCTATGCAAACTGTAATCTTCCAAAAATATTCTACACAACTGTGTTTCATCAATTATGTGAACTTTTTCCTGAAATCAAGAATATCACTCTCTTTGAAGGAATAGGTAACAACTCTGGAAACATAAACTCGAATTACCTCTCATGGATTCAAATTGTCAGGCTATTAATGCCATTGTATTGCATTGTAACAATTATCTAGATTACTTTTGATTAATGAAAGCAGTTATACAACTACAAATCCTTATTGCACTGTTTCATATAATTTTCTGAGCAAAATTGTTTTGTGAGATCTATTGTGAGTTTTGTCTTGATTCATAGATTTCTGTGCCTCTAATTTTATAAAGTTTCCCTAGAACGGTTGAAACTTTTGTCTTGGTTGGGTATCTTTTCCCTTGAATTGCTGTGAAGTTTCTGTTAGGAGTGAATTATTGTGATCTTTCATATGTTTTTTTATGCACTAATTTATAGTTGTCATAAAGGATGAAAATTCTAGGGCTAATATTCAAGAAACCTTCTTAGAAGAATGTGAAATTTTAGTTTTTCATTTATTGTTTGAGTGAATGAAATTTCCACAAAAAGCTCCCCAGACTCGTGGTCCCCAAAAGAAGTGGAAATCCTCACTATTTTTTGTGTTGTTTTGGCCCCCAACTAATTAGGGTGACTCCCAAACCCAGAAAATCCTATCAAACACTAATTTCTACACCCACTCATGAAGAATACACCCCACTTTGGGATTTGCATTTAATATTGGCGAGTTTGTGATAATTTAGAGAGCATTGTGAGTTTCTTGGAGAGAGGCATCTTGGTAACCAGAGTTCAGACCTCAGTTCGGTGGTCATTGGCAAGTTGCAATTTACCTCGAGGCATCTTAGTCCCATCTTAGTCCTGTGAGTAGTGTTGTGAGCATCTCAGCATTGTGACCAACATTTGCCATTTTCTCAGATCACTACAAGCATTTGCCATTTTTCATGTATGCTTGTTCACTAATATGTTTGACTCAATACTATTATAGCCCTTGAAACTTAAGTTACTCAATGTCATTGTGTCTTATATTACTGCAACACACTTGCATACTTGGTAATTTTCAATACACTGTTATTACCCTGCTTAGTTAATATTTGAAAATATGTGTGGCAATGCTATGCATATATTCCTTGTTGGTTTTCCTTAACTTGACTTTAGCAGACTCCCAGATGATCCTGACTGTTGTGAGAGTCGAAAATCACCCCTTAGGCTCTAAGCACAGGCTAACCACTCTATGATAACACATTTCTTATCAGTCAAAGTTTCTAGAGCTGTCATCCATGCCTTCAAGGAGAGTGATATTCGTGCTTTAGGAAAAAGTTAGAACATTGTAGGAATTATAGCGGGTCCTTCTGCTATAATTCAAGTCTCTACACAGGATAATCACTTTATGATAACACATTTCCTTTGAGTTGGTGTTTCCAGAGATGTTACCCATTCCTTCAAAGAGAGTGATATTCTTGCTTTCAGGAAAAAGTTCGAACCTTGTAGGAATTATAGCAGGCCCTTCTGTTTCTTAAATAAGTTGCTAGTTGCATGGATAATTATGTTGTTTAATTAGAATTAGAATTTTAACTTTTTTATCTTTTGTTAATTAGTATTTGAATTTCCATTAAGAATGTCCCGTTCACCTTCTTTGGTGGTGGCCATCACTATTCAAATTGCTTCAAGTATTATTACCTACATATCTGCTGGTGTGAGACTTTATAACTCTTCTTCAAAGTTTGTGCCCCGACTACTGCTCGTTTATTATATTTAAGAACATCCTCTTCTAATTGCTGCTATGATATATCCCTGGGAAATGGTATATGATGGTAGGAGATGTTACTACCACTCAAATGTCCTCTAAATGCCATCACAACCTTCTAAAGATATATTCAACCAGTGCCTTTTTCAGACCTGTCTGCTCTTCAAACAAAGGTATATGGCCGGGATCAGGAAGAATATAGGTATATTGAAGCTCAAGTGGGATGATTCCAAAAACATCAAATACATTACACACATACTGTATAAGAGAAAAGCACATAGAAATTGATGAATATTCCCTTTCTCAGTCAATAATAAAAGTGTAAATACAACAAAAAAACCTTGTCTAACTTCTCCTATGGCATCATATTCTTTGTTTGGCCTGGTCCCCTCTTTTTCATTCCCATAGGCTTACATTCATACCCACACAGCTGAGCTTCCAGAGCTGACTGTCATCCTCTGCTACTGTTGACATTCTTCCTGTGTGTTTTTTGTATTTATGATTTATTGCTGATTTTTTGATTATTTAAGAAAAAACCAGCAATTGAGATGATCAAATTGAATTTTTTTGAGTTTTCTTTCTATTTGTTTTCTCTTTTGAAGTTGTTTTTATTCCTTTCAGACGTTGCAATAGTTTAGGTTTGCCGAATTTTGGGTTTAGGGTCCTCTTGTTATGTATGCAGTGTTTGCTTTGTTGTATTGTTTTACCATCTTAGTGTTTATCAACTCTTCAATGCCATGTACTACTGATGATCATCTTTATGCACCGTATTATCCAGGTTGTTTGGCACCATGTACAATAGCTTATGATCATCTTTACTGTGGTTATTATCCAGAATGACGACTGCATTGGATCATATATGTAATTATTCATTTGTTGAATCTGAACAATTACATTTGAATGGTAATCTGTATTTGTAAATTTGACAGTTTTTTAATAGAAAAATGATAAATGATTGTAATTAAAACGTTTTTATTTGTATCATGATGATTTTAGATGTATTTTTTTGGTATGGTTTTCATGCATAATTCATGTAGAATTTTGAACCACTCCTTGTTTTATTTGAGAACATGGTTGCAAATAAAATTTAAGACAACACAAAAATGTAAATGCTATGATCAAAACTCATTTTCAATGGACCCACATAATAAAACAAGGTAAATGTTACAAGCATTTAATGTCAATGCGTGTGTTATTATTGTGTAAGCATAAAATATTTATGGTTCAATTAGATGTAGATGATGAACTTTGTTGTTGGGTTAATTTTTTAAGCTTCCATTTGAAGATAGACCTCCATATACTATGAGGGATAAGGTGAAAGGTGTTTTGCCATCTTCATGCTCATGTTTCATTGAATGAAAAGGCTGCGTGGTGCACTTTCATATATGAAGAGATGAGTATGAAACTAATTCCAAGTTAGTGGAATTGTTTTAGAATCTTCATGACATAAATAATGGGGATAAGATCATCCTTGACACATTTGTGAAGCTAAAATTGTTGTATTTTATCACCATCACTATTCATGCAACCTAATGTTCTTGTTTTTCATCACCCTATTTTCAAAGTTTTGAGTATGTGCATGAGTTATTTTTACAACACACCAAAAAGACCAACATACCAATATGTGCATGAGTTATTTTTTCAATGCACCAAAAAGACCAACCTACCAAGATAATCAATGCATCAAAATGTATCATGCTAAGTCATGTGTCCATATTATAAATAGTTGTAATTATTCAAAACTACTTTATTGTCTTTTTGAAACTCATATATAGGAATGTAAGATGAGTTTATGGTTGGCATGTATGAGCATGATGAAATAGATTAGAGTTAGGGTTTGAATATCTTCTTTAGTGCACATAATATAAGGAGATTGCATGAACCTATCGTATGACTATGACAAGTTTTCCATTGTAAAAGTTTTGTGAATATTACATGGATGAATCTTGTTTGTGATTTAATCTTAATGGTGTGCATGGTTTATTATTATTATCTATTTTAATAAGATGTATAAGTAAACATTTTTTGTAATTCTTATCATTTTTGGTTGAGACCTTATCCCCGTTTAAATATTGAAAATGCCATTGTCGATATAGGTTATTATTGTTTTACTAGCTAAACTATCATTTATGTTTAGAGCCAATAATTGGTTCCATTCCTACAATAGAACACACTTTTCAAAAGGAACTAATAATTTAAATGTCATGGAAACCCTTTAGACATGATAAATACAAAGAAATGGAAATGACATTTTCAAATAAGGAAATGTAGTTCATTATAATTTATATCTAGCATTGTGGAAGAATAGTCCCATCAATACTATGAGTTGATCATCTATAATCAAGAACTATTGAAAAGAAAAATAGACTATTGGTTTTAATGCTCGTAAAATAAGGTCACGGTAATGGATTTTTCTATTGAATATATCAGCACTTTGAGCACACAAAACTTATAATGAAGAACTATTTAAAAGATAAATAGACTATTGGTTTTAATGCTTGTAAAATAAGGTTATGGTAATGTATTTTTCCATTGAATATATCAGCACTTTGAGCACACAAAACTTAAGTAATTTTGAGGAAGGTCTAAGAGGGAGGTTGCTAAAATTGATATCATTGTATGTAACAATTCTATTTGTAGAAAAAAAGTATTAATGAAAATGACACCAAATGCAATGGAGGTGTAATCCTTAATGTTCTTTCATTTTGTTCTCAATCCAACTTATTTTCATTACATATAAATGGCCTCCATTTCTACATTACAAAAGGTTGTCTTCACATAAATTTGAAAAGAATGTTTCAATATATTATACTCCTTTGGTTTAAGTGTTTCCCTGTATATGTTCAATAAGAATGAGAAAAATATTTCTAAGTGTAGCAACCCAAAATTTAATAAATTAATTATAAATAAAACATAGGAAAATGTTGGATATAATAAAATTGATTTCTTAACTTAAAATAAATATTTAATAAAGAATTAAATGTTTTATACCTAAATGAATTTCGTAATTGAAAGCAACTATATTGGCATTCACATTTCAATTTAGTGGTAGTTGAATTTCAATTCAACTTTGAGATAACTTGAGGTTGAACTATATCTTCATTCGTTATCTTTAAATTAGTAATACAAAATCATGAGATTGTGCCTTCTTATGTTTTAAACATATGTAACAAGTTAGAATTAGAAACGTTGTTCTGTAATGTTAAAACTCAATAATTATATTTAAAGCCATTAAAACATCAACAACATCAAGAAAATATATATGAATCTAGCTTTATCAAAACCGATAATATATATTTAAATTAATATTGTTAGAAAGAGTTTCTCTTAGTTTCGAGAATTATATATATATATTCTCTACTGACGAGGCTAGCCACATGAAGGTGGAAGCTCATTTGGCCCCTCCCACGCACCCACCCTAGAATCAAAGAAAAAAAATTCAACAACCTTGATATGTTTCTGATTCATATGAAATGTGCCGGTGGCATATCATCAAGAATGGCATTATGATCTTCTATCGACAATTTCCATTGTCGATGCTTGGAATTTTTCCTACTCTTCACTGCCTTCGACTGCAGCTGGGCTGCTATGACTAAATGAATGTATTGAGCACATATAACATCTGACTCATAGTCTTGAAAAATAATATGGTCTATACATTTCCTTACTTCTGCAAAGAAATATCCCATTATAACCATTGAACCCACACCATACGTATAATTTGATGGGTCTTTAAATTCTTGCATCAACGTGCTTTTTGACCTAGTGCATATCAATAAATAATAATGCACTTTTTCTGGATTATCTACCGGTGCAATGAAAACAAATAAATCACCTTCTCTAACCAAATCAGAAACACGATCGTAATCTTTGTCAATCATAAGCGCTTCATTGTCGTGCTCTACATCGTTGATATTTCCAAATGGGGGCAATGGTGTCAATTCTTGATGTCTCCATGGTTTCACAAATTTGTTAGTCTAGTTTTGACACTCATACAAGGACTCTACATCATCAATACATGCAATACAAAAGCAAGAGTACTTTCATTTCTCGATTGCGTGTATATTTGTCATTTTGTTACTCCTAATGGAGTGTAAGCCCCTTGTTTTTGGGATTGCAGTGCAATTATGTGGCATTGATCTGTCAACATCACCCATTGCAATATTCCAAAAAACCCTTCTCACATTGCCCATCCTTTCATTGAATTCATGGCTCAAATTTTGTTTGCACCAATTAACAACATTGTTTGAATATCCAAGGCGAGAAGCAAAGTGATTCATTTGATATCTCCTGAGTGCACGTTTCACGCAGGCCCTAGCACCATCGTGTTCTCCTTTTCCATGTCCCATTTCAAAAAATCTCCATGTGTGGCGAACATCCATGTTTCTATGAAGGCGAGACAACCATAAGAATGAGTGCGCTGATTTAAATTGACTAGCACAACCATCTAACCACACTTGATGTTCTTTAAAAGTGACCTTTAGTCTTGATAATTCTTTACAAATCATACCAAAACGACACTGGACAAAACATGTATCATGTGTATGATCATAACTGATGTAGAAATGATACTCCTTAATCACTTCATGATTATTTTCATTGCTATCAAAACCATCGACATCAGGCTCTGCATGTCTATACATAATATGAACAAGTATAGATACCTGATCTAAATGATAATACTCACTCTGTATCTCCTTTTGTGGAGTGAAAGTGTAATTTTCAGCAAAATCGACAATGGATAATATTGTTCCTTTTCCAAATACATCTCGTGATTGCTTGAACTGTAAGTCCTGCCATCGTGTTGATTGAGAGTGCTTGATATATTTATATATTTGATCCCTGAATAAATTCATAAAATCTGTCAAAGAGATATCACTTTCAACTAAATTAATCTTTCTTGATGTTGATGTTGAATCTGTAATAGGAGTATAATCAACATATTCATATCTCTTCCATTTCACAATGCGATTTGATATTTGAGGATCGTTTGCATCAATGTGGTAGTGAGCATTAAAAAGGGCCAAATCATAACATTCCTCACATTTTTGACCCATGACGCATTGTTTCTTATAAAATACTTGATCATTCTCTCGTGCACATAGTATTTTAGATACAAATTCATGAACACTTGCAGGAGGGGGGTTATTTGGCCAACACTGCACGCCAAAATCTAGAAATGTCTCATAATATAATTTGAATTCTACATGGTATCGACAACAACATGTGTCACAAAAAATGATGGGCCCGAGATACCATGGTTTAAGCTTCATAAATGTGCTAAGGGAAATCTTCACATCAACATTACTCCCCGTAAGAGTTTTGAACATTTCCACTTGAGTGATCTTTGTTATGTGTTTCGCATGAGTTTTATAGTTTCCTTTCGATATACGACGTCGCACAACATCCTTTTCATTTGGTAAGACACAAAAATTTAAATGCCATAAATCTTTCACCCCATCTCTAACACTATCTGCAAGTCTATCTTGATAAGGTTTCCTACAGATAACACCCCAACATGCAACTTCATCATCCTCATCTAATTGAACCCTAATGTTTTTATGCTTCCATAAACTTTTTCTTGCCATTTTTAACATTCTTGCAGTAGTAGACAACAAACGACTATTTACAATGTTTTTTGCCACAACCCCTGTAAGAATAGATTTATGAGAAACCATGTAATTATGAGATCGCTTTTTTGCAAGTGATGCAAGGACCGATGTTAAATTTTGTGATACAATCTCATTTGATTTAGCCTCTTTGACATTTTTAATGCCCAATATGTCATTGCATTTCTTAGATATTTTCGCTTTAACAACATATTTAACAATTGAGCTTGTTCTATGAAAGAAATACCTTCAAAATATTCTTTGACTATATTTTTTACTCTATAACAAGCTGTATGATCAGGCATCGGAGGTCCCATTTCTTCAATTTTACTTGAATCCATATTCTCCAAAAATGTATCGTCAATGACAATATTGTTGTAGCTTCTAATTAATCGATGTGGATTGGTAAGTGTGGTAGGATGTTGTATGTTGGATGTCGACCCCGCATAAAAATAAATATATAAATTTAGCTAATTGTGATTTCTTTCAATTCATATATATATATATATATATATATATATATATATATATAAGTTTGTATATATATATATATAAAGTAAATTATAAACATATATCAAAATTTATTTACTCACCAATCATGGTCTCAATATCGATGCTACCCATAGTTTGCTTCACATTTGTCATTTCCTCGTCACCTCCATGCTCTTCATTTCTTTCATCAACGTGTTCCTCGACAATCTGCATTCCTTCATCACCACCATGTGTGAGGTTCACATTTTTCATTTCTTCGTCACCGCCAAGTGCCTCCACATTTCTTTCCATTGCTCTTTTTTCTCTTAACTTTCTCATATTTTCACTCTTTTTCTCTTTCCTTGCCTCTTCATCAGTTCTAGTGTGATCATATTTTTTTCCACAATTCCTTCGATTTCCCATGTTGAAGGAATTAAAACTTAAAATCCAATGCATGAAAAGATATGAGAATTGAGAGTTAAATACATACATTGAAAAAAATATAATATTAAGACCCAACAAGAGTAATATGCTAAGCACTATTGTATGAAAAACTTATAGGTCTACCAAAACAAGGTTTTGCACCATAGAAAGTAAAATTACCTAGAAGTAGTCTCAAGAAAATGCCCGCCATATAAATCATAGGTTAAAGTAAATGCTCGCAGCAAATTGTCAAGCTGTACTCTATTGATATTTATACCTAAACATGATCTCAATTTGTACTAAGCATGTCTGATGAAAAAATTATGGATCTGCCAAAATAGGGTTTCAGGATAAATTTTTGAGAAATTCCTAAAAATGACTAAGTGTTGGAAAACTAGCTCAGGTGGCCTTGGGAAAATGCCCGCCATACCTAATGGGTGAATAATAAAAATAATTTGAAACTGCCATGCTCTAGCTTGTTGAGAAGGATATCTCTCCATAGTCTTAGTTTTCACAGAAGGTGTTTGATGACAAAATTAATAGCCTACCAAAACAGGGGTTCAAGTTGCTTTTAAACCAAAGTAGCAAATCTGCCTAAGTGGCCTTAGGGAAATGCCTACCATAGCTTGTGGGTTGAAGAAAATTATCGCACTATATGGTCATTGTGTAGATGGGTGTTTTGTCTACCTATCCACATCTTTAGATTGACTTGAGAGTGCATGAGGAAGAAGTTATGGATCTGCCAAAATAGGGTTTCAGGATAAACTTTGGAGAAAGTCCTGAAAATGACTAAGTGTTGGAAAACTAGCTCAGGTGGCCTTAAGAAAATGCTTACCGTACCTAATGGGTGAATGATTAAAATAATATGAAACTACCATGCTCTAGCTTGTCAAGAAGGATAGCTCTCCACAGTATTATTTTTCATAGAATGTGTTTGATGACAAAATTAACAGCCTGCAAAAATAGGGGTTCAAGTTGCTTTTACACCAACGTAACAAATCTGCCTAAGTGGCCTCAAGGAAATGACCTCCATATATTGTTGGTTGAATAAAATTACCACACCATATGGTAATTGTGTAGATGGGTGTTTTTTCTACCTATCCACATCTTCAGATCAACTTGAAGGTTCCTGGGGAAGAAGTTATGGATCTGCCAAAGTAGGGTTTTAGGATAAACTTTGCAGAAAGTCATGAAAATGACTAAGTGTTGGGAAACTGGCTCAGGTGGCCTTGAGAAAATGTTTTCCGTACCTAATGGGTGAATGATAAAAATAATCTAAAACTACCATGCTTTAGCTTGTCAAGAAGGATATCTCCCCATAGTCTTAGTTTTCACAGAAGGTGTTTGATGAAAAACATAAGAGCCTGCCAAAACAGGGGTTAAAGAAAATACCTTAATAAAAAAAAATTTGTGGCTAAAAGAAATTGGATGATGTGAAATCCTAGCAGATTTGAAAACTCTGATATGTGAACTCCTGGCTGCAATATGGATATAAAAACTTTCGGCTGAAAAACACTTTGCAAACTCTCGGCCAAAACAATATTTGCAAACTCTCGGCAGAAAAATAGATTAAAAATTCTTGATTGAGAGATTGATAAAAAATACCTCGGACGAGAGCCTATTTATACACCTCTTGGCTGAGAAGTTTTGGAATCCCGACGGAATCACGGGATTTTAATGTGTCGGCCCCTAAAAGATTCTCGATGCATTATATGACAAAACTGTCGGCCGAGATATATTTTATGTTTTCGTCCGAGAGTTTAAAACAAATTTCGGCCGAGATATTTGCTTAACTCTAGGTTAGATTTTGAAGGAAAATAACTCTTCCTGGAGATATTTAAAATCTCTCGGCCGAGAGTTGTTAGTCAACATTTCTAGCACCGTTTTTGCAGTTTTCAGAAATGTCTCACTTTAGCAAGGTTGAAACACT
>LPNX010919353.1:1646-57987 GCA_001517045.1 Pseudotsuga menziesii
GGACAAGCAAGCAGAAGCTGCATTTAATGCCCTCAAGAAATCTCTCACACAAGCCCCCTTGATTTCCCCTCAGGATTTCTCTCAAGATTTCATCCTCTACATATCGGCATCCGAATATGCTGTGTCAGGAGTCTTGGTCCAAGAAGACGCCTCACAACAAGAACATGTCATTTACTACGTTAGCCAGACCTTGTCTGGCTCACCCCTATGTTATCCACATGAGGAGAGACTAGCCCTAGCAGTGGTCTTTTCCGTCCAAAAGTTGCGACACTACATTTTACTTAGTCATACCACAGTCGTCGCCGAATCTAACCCCATGGTCTATCTCTTAAACCGGCGGCTCCTGTAAGGTCGTGCGGCCAAATGGGTCATTATCCTCCAAGAATATGACCTTACTTTCCGAACACCCAAGAGCACCAAAGCCCTTGCGCTTGCCCAGCTCATGACGGATCTCCCTTCCTTTATCCCAGCCCCACCTATCTCCGAAGAGTTACCCGATAATCACTTATTTACTATCTCATCCGATGACCCGTGGTACGGTGATATCTTGTTATACCTGCGCACGCAGAAGTTTCAACCCACAGTCACTCGAAACGGACGTTGTCGTATCCGTCACCATGCCTCTCGCTACCTCCTCATTGGAGATGTCCTTTACCGACGAGGAATCGATACAATTCTTCGTCGTTTCCTTACACATACAGAAGCTAAACCCGCGGTCCACACCTATCGACCGTACAACAAAGCCCCCTGGGCCCCACCCAACCCCCCAACCCAAAACATCACAACAGGTGTCGGTTTAACAGAATACCTGGCTCTCTCAAATCTTGAATCCGCCGGTCAGATCATCCAGAAATCACCCGTAAGCTCTAGTTCACTCCGATCACCAATCAATCTCGAAGAGTACAAATGACGTGTCACATGGGGCCCACTTACTATTTATAGTCCGTTGACCTTTTCTTGTTTTGGCCATTCTGAACCCATCCGGACTCCATTTTCCGAACCGTTTCCATCGTTGGAACCAGCACGACTAGCTCATCCTCATGGTCACCTCGTTGCATCTTTTTGACTACATCATTTTTTTCCCATTTTTTAGACACTCATAGTCGCCTCGGTTAGCACGCCACATCGGCCGCAGTATGATCATTCCACACTTTTTACATGAGCCATTCACTCCTGTCATACTGCCAAAGTCTCGTTATTTTGCCACCATCCATCCACCCTGCAAGGAGATCCACCAGTGTTTCCCCCCGCCATCAGCTCTGATCATCATAAATGTCCCCTAATTGAACACTTCCTCCTTGCCTGACCATTCCAAATACAAAGTCTTCTTATTTGCTTTCAGACTCCTTAAAATTGAAAGCAACCATGAGCATGAACTGTCATGGGCTTGTAAAATCCACACGACAGTGCCATTCCATCATTTCAAAGTCTTCTTATTTGCTTTCAGACTCCTTAAAATTGAAAGCAACCACGAGCATGAACTGTCATGGGCTCGTAAAATCCACACGACAGTGCCATTTCATTCCATCAGAGTCTTCTTATTTGCTTTCAGACTCCTTAAAATTGAAAGCAACCCCGAGCATGAACTGTCATGGGCTCGCCAAATCCACATGATAGTGCCATTTCATCACTACCGAGCCTTCTTATTTGCTTTCAGACTCAGTAAATATGAAAGCAACCACGAGCATGTACTGTCCTGGGCTCGTAAAATCCACATGACAGTACCATTCCATCAATTCAGAGTCTTCTTATTTGCTTTCAGACTCCTTAAAATTGAAAGCAACCACGAGCATGAACTGTCATGGGCTCGGAAAATCCACATGCCAGTACCATCTTATATCCCCACTTCTTCTAGTTCACCAACCCAGGAAGAAGTCCCCCCGTGCCTCTTGGCGCTATGATCAATCCACTCAGCAGCACCTCCAATCAGGTCACCTTTGTTCAGAGTATTCTGCAGTCTCCTACCATGTTACCACAGCTTGAGTCTCCCTCAGCCCAGTGAACTGCCCAGATCCCTTACAGCTATGATCCCTTTCCCACCCATCAGTTTCATGTGCTTCCTGATCATCCCCGCCATCATACTCTGAACAAAGGAAGTTTGAGCCCACCCACTCTACTTGCCCAGTTAGTCCCACCAGTTTATCACTCTTGCCATCAGTACTACCACATTTTCAGTTTTGCACCTCACGCTCCTGTCAAGGAAACATCATTGCCTTGATAGTTGCAGGTCTCCCTCTGTCGACGACACCTCCTCTATTCCAGAGGATAAACCTAGAGGCTCCTGCGCCTTGGACCCATCACCATCTGCGGTGAGTGCCTACGGACCATTTTGGGAGGAATCATTATTGCCTCTCCGAATGGTTGTTTCTCACATGTTCGACTTCAGCACCTTATTCGCATCGTTGAGAATCGCGCAGGATTTATATCCATTCCTTTATTTGTCGAAGACCCCGGATTTCCCCCGACTCTAGCACATTGGTGAGTCACTTCAGAACGCCCAGTTATATGTTCCCGTGGATGTCCGGGCTGCGTTGGCGATTGTATTTGGAAGCCATTCAGTTCTATGCTTCTTTGAGTACCCAGTTCAGTTCCAGCTCAGTGTACCATTGCACGTATGACCGTTGTCACTCTGATCCAGCAGCGCATCAGTTCCTTCAGAACCACATTAAGTAGCACTGCTGCCATTCCAGTATATCAGTTTTTTCAACTCAGACATGGTCAGCTCAGCCGTATGTTCCAGATTTGTGTCCCCTCTGGACTCTCATGATATACACAGTGATTATTTACTCCAGGTCTTTCATTTTGGGCCTCACAAGTGATTGTTATGTATCTTGATACGAGCATGGGAATGCCCGCCTCGTCCATCTATTGAGATACTTTTCCTCATCCAGTATTTGAGGACCATTTATCCTGTTATTTTATATTCTGATACGAGCATGGGAATGCCCGCCTCGTCCATATTATCAGATGATCCCTCATCCATTATTGAGGTTATGTACTTTTCAGTCCTTGCAGGTGGTTCGAGATCGGTGTCCCGGACTTCAGTTGCTTCCTTCTCTTCTCCACACCCCAACACAAACCAAATATGACTCATGATGTCCATCGGCCATACGATGAGCTCCTGCCCTCGCACATCAGGGGGCAATCTATTAACACCCAAAAATGGTTAACTACCTCATCTACCCCACTACGTGGCTCATTTTTCCATTTGCCTACCATATTTCCCTGAAAATCCCACTAAAAGCCTCCAAAAGGCCATAAAATCATCTAAAAAGCCTCCAAAAGGCCTAAAATGCCTCCAAAAGGCCAAAAAACCCCTTTTTTCCTCCAAAAATGTCCAAAATTCCTCTAAAATAGCAAAATCCCCAAAAGGGAAGAAAAAATATAAAATAATGAGGAAAATGAGGAAAAAACCCTAAACAAGCTGCCCTAAACCATATGGTTTCCAAAACCATGGGCCAGCACTCCACCACTGAAAAACTATAAATAAGTGGTGGAGACCCCTCATTTCATATCCACAATCATAAGCATCATGCCTCTGCCGAAATTATTCTCGAAACCCTATCTTACCATCAAGCTACTTTCACCATTGAGAACTCTTTTGGCCCATTTCCACCACCGGAAAAGGAGAAGAAGCAGCTTGGAGCTCGAAGCCACCGACATCGGACCAGCGCAATGGACTCCATCAACCTCCTCATTGGAGGTAATATCAATAACAATCATCATTCATTTCTTTACTGTTTCTGTTTCATGTTATTTACTTTTTTAGCTTCAAGAACGTATTTAGATTAGTCTTTGTTTCAGTTTATCTTTATTTAATTCATACACATCATTGAACTGCTACTAAGGATTCCAGATTCCTTAGTGGGTGCTCATCAGCACAAGCTAGGGTGAAAACCCTAGCTACAGGTGGTCGAATTGGCGTTTAGGCCTATTAAAGTTATTAGAGTCTATGTGTCTATTTATAAACATGTTAGGCATTCTGGTTGATTCATATGAACATATCTAAGTCCCCCTAGGTTTTTTATTTTAATTTTTTCAATGTTTTTTATTAAAATTTAATTTTTCCAAAACTTAGGCTATTTTTTAATAGTTTAATTGGAAAAATTAGTTTTATAATAAAAGTGGGCTCAATAATCAGCTTTAGTCATGTAGGTGCTCATTTTCAAGCTAAGAGAACCCAATAAACCTATAGACCCACTATTTCCATGTTTTGAGTGATTTTCCATTACTCAGTTCAAAAAGCCCCAAAAAATCAATTATTCATTATTTTAATTAATAAATTGATGAATAATGGAGCAAATCCAAAATCCTAAATCAATGGATTCTCAACCAATTTAATTGAAATCAGTCTCATCAGCACCAGATTAACTAGAGATTGAAATTCCTTCACTGAAGGGGCTAATCAGGATAGATCCAGAGTTGAACTTCATCCTCCTTTATGGGGAATTGTGCCCTCTGTCTCTCCTCCACATGTGTGGGCTCTTCTAGAAGCTCTATGGTTGATGATTCAGTCAGCACGTTGATGTGTTAGCTCAATCAAACCTCCGATTGATAGGTAGACTCAGTGGAAGCTCAGTTTAGCTTCACATCAGGCATTGATAGACTCTCCTTCAGCTATAGTTGTCTATCTCCTTGGGATTTGCGACCCCTCTGGGCTGGGGTTTCAATTTTTTGTATAAATAAAGCATGGCTGCCTCCTTTCCGAGTTGGCTAGAGTTGGATTGAGGAGCTTTTGCTATTGTAATACTATGTAATATCTTTTTCTATTGGAATAAAATGAAGCTTTGGAGGCCAAAAACGGTGTAATGCTCTTATGTGTGTGGAATTAACATTGTCTTGCAGCTTTTGTTGTTACTGGTGTCTTTCTCTCAACTTTTGCATCTGAATCTTGTCTGGATTGAAGGATTCAACTGAATCAATAGGAGTATAGTTGGGCAAGTAAGATTACTTTTTTATCAACATATCATAGCATAAATGTTTGAGGATTTAGGTTATACATGTTTAAATAAGTTTATTTCGCATTTTCTCTTTTTTCTATTCTAGTTTAGTATTGACATGCAGGATTGTATACTTTGATAACATTTTGCATTATTCCATATTTTCAATTCAAAATTAATCATACTACTTACCCCATGACTTCCCGATTGACCCGCAAGGGGAAAGAGATGCATGGTAGGACTAATTAGAAAACCGATGTTGTGTATCTCTAATTCCATTTTCATTGTTATTTTTCACATGCAAGAAATAAAATTAACCCATCCTTTATTTCCCAATTGAGGTCCAATTGGACTGAAAGAAATTCCTGGAGGGTCTTCTTTTTTAACAAGAACACACTCTTAAAATTTACTAAAATTGACAAGACTTCGATGTGTATGCTTTGCACTTGGCTGCGGCTCGTTTGATCAGTCAAGATGTATCAAAATCACTTGAGTGACCAGATTAATTAGTCTTCACCTCCTAAATTGACAAACCATCAGGCAAAAATCCAGCGCCTCGAACAAATTGTAAGCGATGGCAAAATACCCAAAGGAGTGGGAACAACTAGAAAGCGACCTCGAGGCACTTATCTCTGTCACACCCTGATGGGTGCATTATGAACAATAGTCTCTGAGACTCCGTTCCAGCCCACAAACACCTTGCAAGTAGTCATGAAAGTTCACTTTTGGACATACTCCAAGTACCCCTCGGTTATATCTGGAGTACCCTTTTTTGCCTAATTTAATTCATTCACATTCCACATTAAATTTAAAATCTACCAAGAGACATTTGTAAAACATTCTTTCAAGCACCTGCAAGCACATTATTTTCTCTGTTAACTCCATTTAAGGCATTGGTGATTTATTTGATCAATTCTTTCGATTATATATATATTGAGTGTCATTACTGTGCTTATCTGCTTTAAATCTTACATCTTGTTGTCTTTTGTTTCCACTGGTTAATTTCGAAACTCCTAAACAACTTAATGAATATAACACCATCACATTAAGTAATTAGCCTTAGTAATTTAATAGGGTCTACCCCCCTTGGATTCATTAGGAGTTAGCCTGAATGAAGGAGTCAAGAACAAGGTGACAACCTTGACTCAAGACTTGCCCCCAAGGACACACCAAGTGGCTTGAATATTAATGCCACGTAACCTAGGTGTGTGAAAGGCGGCAACACTTTTTAGCGCCAATGCTAGGGATAAATATTTTTATTCCTGGAGTACGACTTTTGTTTTCTTCTTTTTTGTTTTTACTTTGTTTGATGAATGATTAGAGTAGATCTTTAATTTTCATCTGGTGACTCCACTGACATTTTTCAGTTTTTATTTTTTACAAAGAAAAGCAAAAAATATTTTTGTGAGAGTTCTTAGATGTATATTTTTATTCTAACATGGTGACTCCATTGAACAGATAAAAACCATTGTTTCTCACAAATTTTTTTGAGATTGATTGTGTGTAGGTGAGCCCAAGTAATAGTGAAATTTAAAGCTCAACTCCTTTTTTTCAGTTCCAGACCTTCTCCATGATCACTTATTCTTGATATGGATATTAAAAGAATAGAAATTTCTGCTTGAGCTTCCTATGATTGTATTCCCATTGATTTCTCTAAGAACCCTGGCTTTCCTAATTGTCTCATAAGTGGAATGACATCTACTTCCCTTCCATGCTTTCAGGGGGATGATAATGATCACTCAACCAGATTCCATGTTATGATTTTTTTGTCATATATGAGTCAAAACAACATTCAACATGAGGATAATATGATGGCGATATTTTCTCATTCTATGCAAGGGGACGCTTCATGTTGCCTTCATGAGTGTTTCCATAAGAAATATATTACTTCCCTTGCAAAATTATTTGAAATATTTTTGAAGCAGTGGCATTATGATGGGAATGATATTAAATCATTCAATGCTAAATCATTCATTAAGACCAATTTGAAGTACTTCTTTCCTTGGAAAGAGTTTCATATGGAATATCCTGAGATATGTAGTAGCAACATGGTGTACAACACCCAACATTCAGAAATCCATTATGATCCCATTGAGTCTGTGCATGAAGAGCCATTAATTGAAAAATTGTTGAAGACCCTCCTCATGCAGTATCAATAGAGAATAGTGATGATTGGGAATTATTTCATGATTATTATAGTGATGATGATCACACATGTACTCTAGATCTACCTAAGGATGAGACCATTACAAAATATTATAGTGAAACTTATGATGAAAACCGCAATGTGCATGATGGGACTCCCACTTGTTCTCCATATAATGATGACAGTCTAGAAGGTTTACTTCCTTGTGACCATTTTTCTGAAGAAGATGAATATGAAAATTAGGACAAGTATGACTTGGAGCATGATACAGGTGACGGAGACTCGATTCTGTCTAACAAAGATGTTGAAGAGGAGTCCTAGACATTCATGGAAAATCTAGTCTATGAGGAGAATGATGAACCAAAAACCTTTGATGGTTTTGTTGATTCTCATATCTATGGTATATCTAAAGGAGAGAGCATGGACCATGTGGCCTTGGGAAACTTTGATATGGAAAAGGAGCATGCATTTTATCCATATGATCAGTCTGAGCCATATATCAATATCAGTAATGAAGACAAAGAGAACTTCATATTGGAACTTGATATCAGCAATGGGGAATCCACCACATCTGACATAGATGGTGGTGATGACTATTGGGATTTTTGTGAATATATTATTTAGAATCCCATCTATGCTATATCCAGCAAGGGGAGTGTCTATTTAGAAATTTGTGGAAGTCCAATCTACTATACTTCCATAGAGGGAAGCGTGGATCTGGAGACCTGGGAAAATCCTAGTATGTAAGAGCAGCATTCAAAACTCTTATATGACCATGCAGAGCCACAAAAAGGTATCAATAATGAAGACATTGAGAATCAATGTTGTGAAAAGATAGATGTGATGCAGTCAGTGGAATATCAGTCTCAACTATCATCTTCACATATGGATTTTCCTTATGATTTGGAGCCACTTGGCGCTTATGCAATGAGTTTCCATCCCATAATCCTTGATGATCAATATGATGGTGTAATCAATCTGCCTCATCACTCTGATTTGTATATCAACCCTATCCAGTCATGGATAGAAGCAGCTTGCGCAAGCACCTACCAGTTTGGGAAGAAGTTTGAAGACATTATTCATGCCTATGATTTCCCATCAATCCCGCCCATTCTAGATCATCACACAAGTTTGCATTCTCTAAATAAGGTATCCTTACTTTGGTTGGTAACCAAAGACAATGAAAATCTTTTTTATGTTAATAAAATGCTTAGGTGGTTACATTGGATTTCTGATTACACTTAACCCTTTTTATATCATGCTTAGAGTAGGAGAATAAGCTCCTTGAAAGAGAGTATTTACTTTTTGCATTTCTATTTTGTACTTAGCTATAACAAAAATTTTCTTTCATTAGTTAGTTATATCTATTTTGTTTGAATAAATTGGCTTAATTGTTCATTTGGTTTTTATATAAAGCTTGTGCTACTAAGGTTTTCTTGTCACCTTGAGATGTTTTTACAGGGTGTATAAGCCAGAGATTCTGGTGTTTTCATATCCTCTCCTTTTCTTATGACCAGATCGAGTACACCTCCCACAGTTGGAGCCAGATGTTACCACCTAAGTTGTACTTAGTGGTTTTTATCAAGTGAGCCTAGTGAACTAGACAAAGATGATTTGTTCAGACTTTAGAAGACCTTCGGAAGTTCTTCTTAGAAGTGCTTGTTGTACTATATCACATGTTCATACCCCCTTGGGGGAGTTGTAATAAATGTTCTCGCATGATAGTGTCTGTAAAAGACTCAGTCTCTTAGACTTTATTTGTCAATCCAATCAGCCTAGGGTGTTTTTTTCCCTTAGTTATTATCGGTTGTTGAATAAATGATTGATAATTTCTGAGCTTTTCACTCAATACCTCCAAAGTTGGGGTGGTCGGCTTGGCATTTAGGCCTATTGAGGTTATTAGAGTCAATGTGTCAATGTATAAACATTCTAGGAATTCTGGTTTAGTCATATGAACATGTCTAAGTACACCTAGGTTTTTAAATTTTTATTTTATTTTATTTTAATTTTTTCAGTGTTTTTTATTAAAATTTAATTTTTCCAAAACTTAGGCTATTTTTTAATAGTTTAATTGGAAAAATTGGTTTTGTAATAAAAGTGTGCTCAATAATCAGTTTAAGTCATGTAGGTGCTCATTTTCAAGCTAAGAGAACCCAGTAAACCTATAGACCCACTATTTCTATTTTTAGAGTGATTTTCCATCACTCAGGTCAGAAAGCCCCAAAAAATCAAATATTCATTATTTTAATTAATAAATTAATGAATAATGGAGCAAATCCAAAATCCTAGTTCAATGGATTCTCAACCGATTTGATTGAAATCAGTCTCATCGGCACCAGATTAACTAGATATTGCAATTACTTGACTGAAGGGGATAATCAGGACAGATCTAGAGTTGAACTTCATCCTCCTTTATGGGGAATAGTGCCCTTTCTCTCTCTCCTCCACACGTGTGGGATCTTCTGGAAGCTCTATGGTTGGTGATTCAGTCAGTAGGTTGATGTGTTAGCTCAATCAGCCCTCCAATTGACAGGAAGAATCAATGGAAGCTCATTTCAGCTACAGATCAGGCATTGATAGACTCCCCTTTAGCTGCAGTTGTCTATCTCCTTAGGATTTGCGCCCCCTCTGGGCCGGGGTTGCAATTTTTGGTACAAATAAAGCATGGCTGCCTCCTTTCCAAGTTGGATATAGTTGGATTGAGGAGATTTTTCTATTGTAATACTGTGTAATTTCTTTTTCTATTGGAATAAAGTGAAGCTTTGGAGGTCAAAACGGTGTAATGCTCTTATGTGTGTGGAATTAACATTGTCTTGCAGCTTTTGTTGTTATCGATGTCTTTCTCTCAATTTCTGCATCTGAATCTTGTCTCGGTTGAAGGATTCAGTTGAATCAATAGGAGTATAGATGGGCAAGTAAGATTATTTTTTTCTCAACATCTCATAGCATATATGTTTGAGGATTCTGGTTATACATGTTTAAATAAGTTTATTTACATGTAATCCCTCTCTTTTTTCATATATCTCTATCCAGATCTCATAAGGTTTTTGTGCAGGATTGTTTGTTAGTTTTTAGGTAGAAGGGGTTGAACGAACTGTGGATCTAGCTTGATTCCACTGGGAATCTGACTATTTTTTGAAGGCATTGTCCTTCGGCATTCCACTAACTAGTCTTTTTTGCAGATCCATTCCGGCATCAAGCGCTCTTCTTTTCCTCTTCCTCCTTCAATATTTTTAAAATCAGTCTGGTTACTTGTTTACAGCTTTAAAATTCTTTAGATCTATCAATTTTAGGATTCATTTTACATATATCTTACTTCCTTAAAGCTCATAAACTAGATCTCATTCCTAAAGAAATTTTACAAGCATTCTAGATCTAGTTTTAGGGAAAATTGTCATTTTTCAAGGCTGTGAAATTTGTTGAATGCATGGTTGTTTCCTTAGAATATAAAAATTTATATTCATCAATTTAAGTGGTTCATATTGGCTTCCCCAAAAGCAGGCCAAGATCCCAAGGAAAGCTTGTTTTCCTTGGTTCTTTTTCTGCTTCTTTTAAAAACAAGTTTTAACTTAGAATTTTTGGGTAAAAAGTGTGTTCATCCAAAAGTACTTTCAAGGTACTTTTGGGAATATTTAAATATGATAAGATTTATTTTTTTTAGCATTTATAAGAGAAAAGAGGAGGAGGTGCTGTCTGGAAATCATTTTTGGACCATTTGAAAACCCCTAGAGGGTCTCCGTCTTCCCAAAATTTCAAAATTTCACAATTTGTAAACCTTTGGTCTCATTCCATACAAAGACCAAGTGGATTAATTTTAGTTTTATGATATTTTAATTTCTTCTAATAAAAATAAAAATCTCTTCGAATAGGCTCTTTCGATCCTATTCACCATCCCCCCCTGGGGCGGTTCGCGTCTGTGTCATTTTTTTTTGCATTTTCTCTTTTTTCTGTTCTAGTTTAGTATTGACATGCAGGATTGTATAATTTGATAACATTTTGCATTATTCCATATTTTTAATTCAAAATTAATCATACTACTATTAACCCCTCCTTGATTTCCTGATTGAGATCCACTTGGACCGAAAGAGATTCCTAGAGGGTCTTCTTTTTTAACAACAACACACTTTTAAAATTTACTAAAATTGACAAGACTCCGGTGTGTATGCTCTAAACTTGGCTGATGTTCTTCCGATCAGTCAAGATGTATCAAAAGAACTTGAGTGACTAGATTAATTAGTCTTCACCTCCCAAATTGAAAAACCATCAGGCGAAAATCCAACGCCTCGAACAAACTGTAAGCGGTGGCAAAATACCCAAAGGAGTGGGAACAACTGGAAAGTGACCTTGAGGCACCGATCTCTGTCACACCCTAATGGGTGTGTTATGAACAATAGTCTCTAAGAATCCATTCTATCCCACAAACACTTTGTGGGTAGCCAAGAAAGTTCATTTTTGGACATACTCCAAGTAGCCCTCGGGTATACCTAGAGTCCTCTTTTTGCCTAATTTGATTCATTCATATTCCACATTAAATTTAAAATCTACCAAGAGACATTTGCAAAACATTCTTTCAAGCGCATGCACGCAAATTATTTTCTTTGTTGACTCCATTTAAGGCACTGGTGATTTATTTGATCAATTATTTCGATTATATATATATTGATTGTCATTACTATGCTTATCTGCTTTAAATCTTGCACCTTGTTATCTTTTGTTTCCACTGGTTAATTTCAAAACTCATAAACAAATTAATCAATATAACACCATCACACTTAGTAATTAGCCTTAGTAATTTAATAGGGTCTACCCCCCTTGGCTTTGTTAGGAGCTAGCCTGAACGGAGGAGTCAAGAACAAGCTGAAAGGCTTGACTCGAGACTTCCCCCAAGGAAACACCGAGTGGCTTGAAGATTTCTGCCACATAACCCAGGTGTGTGAAAGACGGCAACACTTTTTGGCACTGTTGTTGGGGATAAATATTTTTATTCCCATAGTATGACTTTTATTTTTTTGTTTTTTGTTTTTGCTTTGTTTTATGAATGCTTAGAGTAGATCTTTAATTTTCATCTGTCAACTCCATTGACCTTTTTCAGTTTTTATTTTTTACAAATAAAAGCAAACAATATTTTTGTGAGAGTTCTTAAATGTATATTTCTACTCTCACATGGCGACTCCATTGAAGGGATAAAAACCTTTGCTTACAAAAAATTTTTAGATTGATTGTCTGTAGGTGAACCCACGTAACAGTGAAATTTAAATCTCAATTCCTTTTTTTTCAGTTCCAGACATTCTCCATGATCACCTATTCTTGATATGGATATTAAAAGAATAGAAATTGCTGCTCGAGCTTCCTATGATTGTCTTCCCATTGATTTCTCTAGGATCCCTGGATTCCTAATCGTCTCATTAGTGAAATTACATCTACTTCCCTTCCATGATTTCGGGGGGGATGATAATGATCACTTAGCCAGATTCCATGTTATGATTTTCTGTCACATATGACTCAAAACAAAATTCAACATTAGGACAATATGATGGCGATGTTTGCTCATTCTCTGCAAGGGGATGCTTCATGTTGGCTTCATGAGTGTTTTCCTGAGAAATCTATTACTTCCCTTGCAAAATTCTTCAAAATACTTTTGAAGCAATGGTATTATGATGGGAATGATATTAAATCATTCGATGCTAAATCATTCATTAAGACCAATTTGAAGTACTTCTTTCCTTGGAAAGAGTTTCATATGGAATATCCTGAGATATGTAGTAGCAAAATGGTGTAAAACACCCAACATTCAGAAATCCATTATGATCCCATTGAGTTTGTGCATGAAGAGCCATTAATTGAAAAAATTGTTAAAGACCCTCCTCTTGTAGCATCAACAGAGAATAGTGATGATTGGGAATTCTTTCATGATTATTGTAGTGATGATGATCACACTTGTACTCCAGATATACCTAAGGATGAAACCATTACAGAATCCTATAGTGAAACTTATGATGAAAACTGTAATGTGCATGATGGGACTCCTACCTGTTCTCCATATAATGACAAAATTCTAGAAGGTTTACTTCCTTGTGACCATTTCTCTGAAGAAGGTGAATATGAAAATGAGGACAATTATGACTTGGAGAATGATACAAATGACGAAGACTCCCTTATGTCCAACAAAGATGTTGAAGAGGAGTCCTGGACATTCATGGAAATCTAGTCTATGAGGAGAATGATGAACCGGAAACCTTTGATGGTTTTGTTGATTCTCCTATATATGGCATATCTAAAGGAGAGAGCATGGACCATGTGGCCTTGGGAAACTTTGTTATGGAAAAGGAGCATGCAGTTTATCCATATGATCAGTCTGAGACATATATTAGTATCAGTAATGAAGACAAAGAGAACTTGATATGAGAAATGGGGAATCCATCACATCTGACATAGATGGTGGTGATGACTATTGGGATTTTTGTGAATATCTTATTGAGAATCCCATATATTCTATATCCAACAGGGGGAGTGTCTATTTAGAAATTTGCAGTATCTACTATACTTCCATAGAGAGAAGCATGGATCTGGAGACCTGGGAAAATCCTAGTATGGAAGAGCAGCATTCAAAACTCTTATATGATCATTCAGAGTCATATCATGCAGAGCTGCACAAAGGTATCAATAATGAAGACATTGAGAAGTAGTGTTGTGAAAAGACAAATGTGATGCATTTAGTGGAATATCAGTCTCAACTATCATCTTCACATATGGAGTTTCCTTATGATTTGGAGCCGCTTGGGGCTTATGGAAAGAGTTTTCATCCGATAAGCCTTGATGATCAGTATGATGGTGTAGTCAATCTGCCTCATCACTCTAATTTGTATATCAACCCTATCAAGTCATGGATAGAAGTAGCTTGCGCAAGAACCTACCAGCTTGGGAAGAAGTTTGATGACATTATTCACGCCTATGATTTCCCATCCATCCCACCCATTCCGTATCATCACACAGGTTTTCATTCTCTAAATTAGGTATCCTTACTTTGGCTGGTAACCAAAGACAAGGAAAAAAAAATTATGTTAATAAAATGCTTAGGTGGTTACATTGGATTTATGTTTACACTTAACCCTTTTTATATCATGCTTAGAGTAGGAGAATAAGATCCTTCAAAGAGAGCATTTACTTTCTGCATTTCTATTTTGTACTTAGCTATAACAAAACTTTTCTTTCATTAGTTAGCTATATCTATTTTGTTTGAATAAATTGGCTTAATTGTTCATTTGGTTTTTATATAAATCTTGTGCTACTAACGTTTTCTTGTCAATTTGAGATGTTTTTAGAGGGTGTATAAACCAGAGATTCTGGTGTTCTCGTATCCTCTCCTTGTCTTACGACCAGATCAAGCACACGTCCCACAGTTGGAGCCAGATGTTACTGGCTAAGTTGTACTTAGTGGTTTTTATCAAGTGATCCTGGTGGACCGGACAAAGATGATTTGTTCGGATTTCAGAAGACCTTCAGAAGTGCTTCTTAGAAGTTCTTGTTGTACTATATCACATGTTCATACCCCCTTGGGGGAGTTGTAATAAATGTTCTAGCATGATAGTGTATATAAAAGACTTGGTCTCTTAGAATTTATTTGTCAATCCGATTAGCCCAAGGTGTTTTTTCCCTTGGTTATTATTGTTTGTTGAATAAACGACTGATAACTTCTGAGTTTTTCACTTAATACGTCCAAAGTTGCCGTGGTTGGCTTGGAATTTAGGCCTATTGAGGTTATTAGAGTCTATGTGTCAATGTATAAACATGCTAAACATTCTGGTTGAGTCATATGAACATGTCTAAGTCCCCCTAGGTTTTTAATTTTTTCTTTTAATTTTTAATTTTTTCATTGTTTTTTATTAAAATTTAATTTTTCCAAAACTTAGGCTATTTTTTAATAGTTTAATTGGAAAAATTGGTTTTTTAATAAAAGTGGGATCAATAATCATGTTTAGTCATGTAGGTTTTCGTTTTCAAGCTAAGAGCACCCAGTAAACCTATAGACCCACTATTTCCATGTTTGGAGTGATTTCCCATCACTCAGGTCAGAAAGCCCCAAAAAATCTATTATTGATTATTTTAATTAATAAATTGATGAATAATGGGGCAAATCCAAAATCCTAGATCAATGGATTCTGAACCGATTTGATTGAAATCAGTCTCATCGACACCAGATTAACTAGATATTGCAATTCCTTGACTAAAGGGGCTAATCAGGATAGATCCAGAGTTGAACTTCAACCTCCTTTATGGGGAATTGCACCCTCTCTCTCTCCTCCAGATGTGTGGGCTCCTCTGAAATATCTATGGTTGATGATTTAGTCAGCAGGTTGATGTGTTAGCTCAATCAGCCCTCCAATTGACAGGTAGACTTAGTGGAAGCCCAGTTTAGCTTCAGATAAGGCATTGATAGACTCTCCTTCAACTGCAGTTGTGTTGCAGCGGAAACCTTTTCCCAAATTCCTAAAAAATTGGGACCCTCCTTTCAAACTTTTTTCTTGCTTAGTTTGATTAGGATTGCTTAATGTTACTGCAAGTTTGATCTTTGAGGATGTTTGTTGAATGGATGTCGTTGTTTGCTGATGCTTCCTGTTGAATTTGAATTTTGATTTACCAGTTATTTCTTTTTCTTCGCTGTCAAAAGTTTTCAGTACAATGTATCGGAGCCGTAGTCCCTTGCAGAGCCGTCATTGCGGAAGCTAAACAATGAAGGTTACAATGCATAGCTCCTATCTTTACCCATCCCGTGGACTTATGGTTTTTCTTTGTGTTGTCTTCACTATCGGAGAAATTTATGACTTTGGGTGGAGGCCGTGTCTTTTTGATTCTCGCCCTTGCGGTCCCTTAGTAGACTAACTGTCCAATTAAATAACTTTCCAACCATCGATGTATGATGCCCATTTTAGTACTTTCTTTTTTTGCCAATGGGTTGTTGTGCTCCAGAACCCCTAGACCATGGGTCACTCGCCATTGCGGCGTTCCAGTGAACTAACCGGCCGATGTCAAGTGTTGTGATTCACTGATGGGGATTTCTATATGCCCGATGCTTGGTCCTTTTCCCGCCGTTGTTATGAGCTTGTAACTAGTTTCATGAATGGCAATATGTTCTTTGTTTTTATCGAGTTTAGATTTTTGTGTTGAAAACGCAGTACCAGTTTTACTTTTAGCGTTGGTTTTATTGGTAGTTTGGTTTATGTTTGTTGAAGATAGTCCTAAAGAATGATGAGTTGTTCATCTAATTGTAGGAAAACCTAGAATATTTTCTAGATTTAGTTGATGACTATTGCTGCAAAAAGGAAATTGGTTGAAGAAAGGAAAACCTGAAGCATAAAAAAGAAAATGAAAATATGAGACTGACAGGATATCAAAAGGACCATCGGACTACAAACCATAATCATTAAGAACACGGTCTCAAGCTTTGGGGGTTCATTGGTTACCAGGACGGTCTTTATTAATCTTGGTTTGAAATGTAACACTCGTATGAATCATGACCACTCACAAAAGACAAAACAGTTTGGGGAACCCAAAAGTTACGAGTCTGGGGGGAACCCAAAGGTTTTACTGGTTTTTGTATAAATTGAGGAAAGTAAGAGGAAAGAAGGGCCTTTTCCCAGTGAGAGTTGTGAAAAACTTGTTGTAAGAGGAACTATTTCATTTTGCAATAATATAATTACAATTTTGCCTGTTGGAGAAAGTGTTGTGTGGAATGTTCAAATGTGGTGAAATGAACAATGCTGAAGGGGAACTATTTAATTTTTAGTTGTGTTTAATTAACTATGAGATCATTCTAACTTTCTAAACCTATGTTCTTGTATGAATGTTCTCTGGTTTATTTTCTGATAATTTCCACTATAAGTAATGAATGTTTTAACAAACGATGAGCTATCTTGTTGTGCATATCCCTATTGATGTTTATGTGTTTTGATTATAAGAACAACTACCTGTGATTTATCTTAACATATGAGTAGTAATACATTACTCATTAACTGATAATATTTCTCCCTAGGGACAGCTTAGTTAGTCTTGTTTTCTGTTGTGTGTGATTTAGATGCGAGAGAGTTTAAGACAAGAGGTAAGAACCTGTGCATCACATTGTGATCACTCCTCGTATTCTTTATCAATATGCATGTTAGATAGGCACTTGCATATCATACTTAAAGTTAAAAACACAAAAAATATACATGGTGAACTGGGCCACAACCACTAAAACCCTTTTTTTGTTATTTGACCTACGATAGCTGGACCGCAAACCAGATGGATTCCCCATACCAAACAGTGACGGGCTCATTGGGAACGTTGACTGGGGAGAATCCCTTGCTATTGTTGCCTATGATTTTCCAGGCCTAAACAGTTTTTGGTGCTAGAAGGAGGGCCACCATTGCATGGTTGGCCGGGGAAATCCATTTCCCCGAAGTTACTCCACCAGTGATAGTTTTGAAAGTAGTTTATTTCCTGATCCAAATACTAAAGAGAATAGAGAACATTTGTTTCTATGCACAACCAAGTAGTTAATGATCTGAGAAGACATACACGGGCCTATGTAAGGAGTATTGGGGGGTTACCCACTATTCCTGATTTACCCCAAAGAGAATACAAGAAGAAAGACCGTCCTATTTTGGAAGATTCAGTGTTGGTTGGAGATTTGGAAGAATTAGTGGAAGTAGCATTACAGGAAGTTGTTCAGCCTTTGAATCAAGTAGGCCCAAACACACCTTACTATTCTCCTATGCATACTCTTATTCCATCACCACCGCACTCTCCACCTAGACTCATGGTAGGTGTAAATGCAAATCAGCCACCTAACCCACCAAATCCACCACCCGCTTGGAAAGCCAGATCACCTCTAAAATTAGCACCTCCGTTGCATGACTTACCTCAATCTTTTGAGAAGATGCTGCCCAAGTTTGACCTAAATGAGAATATTTTAGTAGATGACCATTTGCAAATTTTCTACTTGGCCATAGAAGGACTAAAGGCTGAAGAACATGAAGATGTAGTCTGCAGACTTTTTCCACATACCTTGAAAGGAGCGGCAGCCTCGTGGTATTTTGGTCTACCTGTAAATTCAATCCCAAACTGGGATACTTTTGAAAGGATATTCAAAAGCAAATATGCATCCCAGAAGACTCATGCAGCCCTCATGAAAGGTTTGTGTGCTTTAAAGAAAGAGAGAAAAGAGAAGGTGCATAGCTTTACTCAAAGGTTTGCAGCTTATCTTAAGAATTTTTCTGAAACTGATAAGCCCTTGGATATAGTTCTGATTGAATATTATACTTCAGCCCTAGGGCCCGATTTGGCCATGTTTCCCAAGATGAAAGCCAAACCTACGCTAGCAGAGACTTATGAAGAAGTGGAGAGAGTAGAAGATGAAAAGGAAAGCATAGAAGATTATCCTGAGCAGTCAGGAGAGAAAAATGTTGGGAAGAAAGCTTTGTTATTTACTAATCCTAAAGAGGAACAATCACATGATTTTGAAGGAATGGAAAAAATGATGCAGAAGCTTTCCAACATAATAATAGACTTGGAAAAAGAAAAGGAAGATCAAAAGTATTATAATCCTTATTACAAGAGGAGAGAAGAAAACAATCAGTCTAAACCTCCTCCACACAGTCCTACATCAATGAACTTAACGGAAGTAGGTATGGATAACTTTTGCACTTTTCACTAGTAGTCCCATTCTAAAAAAAATTGTCCACAATGGATAAATTCAATGACCTTAGTGATGAATCAACTGCTGGACTCAAAACTAATAGAGGAAAATGATGAGGAAGAGAATGCTAACAAATCAACAAAAAAGAAAAAGGATTATGCCATGGTTTTATGGGACTGTGTCTCGATGTTTGATAGTGAAAAGGAAAGTGATTTGAGAGATGAGGACCTATTAGAAGAAAATGTGAAAACAAGAAGACAAGGGCTGATTAAAGAAGACAGGTTAACGATCCTGAAAATTAAGAGACTCCAGAAGAATGTAAAGAAGTTACAGAAAAAAACCACAGCTAATAAAATTCCTGAATTTACCATTACTAGTCAAAATCCGAAACAGACCAACATGCCTACTAAATCCATTGAAGAAAAAATAAATAATGTTAAAACGAATCTCACAGAACATAAGATGGAGTATGACATTGTGGAAGATATCAAAAAGGTAAAGGCAAATATTTCACTCTTTGATATGTGTAATGTGCCACAGTAGAAAGAAAATTTATTAAAAGCGCTTGAAATGCAAGAAGAAAAGCTACCCATTGACAATCAACCTCAAGAAGAAGAAATCAGCGAAGCAAGTGTGGGAGGTAAGCCTAAATGCAAAACTCCACCTTTTCTCCTTACTTTAAAAATTTTCAATCATAACATGGACAACTGTATAGTAGACTCAGGGGCATCAGTAAATGTTATGCCGCTATCACTCTGCAAGAAGATAAATGGACAACCTAAACCATCTACCTGGCAGGATATTTAGTTAGACAAAACAAATGTGAAGGTAATTGGGGAAATGGAGGACATTTTGATTCAGTTATCTTCAAATGAAAAGGTATGCTAATTCATTGACATTGTAGTAGTGAACATACCTGAGGCTTACAGACTTGTTTTGAGTAGGGATTGGTCAGCAAAGCTGAATGGATATTTTGTGTCAGACTAGTCACATCTGTGGTTACCTTACAAAGGAAGTCCCAATCAAATTAAAGTTTTAAGAGAGCCCCACATGAAACACAATGTCACTCAATTGGAGGGTAACAATGAACTAGTGAATTCTGTTTTGGGGAATTACTTCATTAAGCTAGAACCGGGAAACTACCAAGCAGAAGAATCCAGCGATACATCAGACACCCAGCCTGATCTCCTTCGTTTTTAATAGGCTGATGAAATTGATTGTAAAATAGTATATTTAGTTTTAGATGTAGATGTTGATTCATGTACAGTAGTAATAGATGATTTTTGGACACTTTTCTTTGATGGGTCTAAAACTTTGGAAAGATCAGGAGCTCGATGTGTCCTGATTGATCCTAAGAAAAATAAACATTTTCTTTCATGTATATTAGAGTTTGAATTTACCAATAACACAACCGAATATGAAGCATTAGTTCAGGGACTAAGAAAAGCAATTGGATTAAAAGTAGAAAATCTGAAAGTGTATCGGGATTCAGAAATAATTGTAAAACAGATTCGAAATTAGATACATTGCATTTCCCCTCATTTAAAAGCTTATCAAAATGAAGTGTGGGACTTGCTTAAAGGTTTTTATGCATTTAATATTATATCGATTCCTATACTAAAGAATGTAGCAGCTGACTTGTTAGCCACCTCCGTTGCAAGGCTTGTACCCTCTAACAACAAGTGTTCATTTGAATTACTTTTCAGGCCTTCTGTTCCAGACATGATTACAAATTTACGAGTTTTTGATGATGATCAACAGATTCTGGAATGTTTAACAAATGATGAAACTTTCAAAGGGGCAATCATTGATGATGAGGAACATCAAGCTGAGCTAAAATTTGACAATTTTATTCCTAAAGGAGTCAGGACTTTAGAGCGAATGTTTGATCTAAATGACAAATTCAGAAGGCCAGTAAATGTTACGACTCATAGCTCATCTCTACAGTTCGAGTTGATTAATTTAGGGACTGAAATTGAGCCTAAACATGTGAATTTGAGAAAGTGTTGCTCTCCAGTTGAAAGAAATAAGTTCATCAGTTTGCTTAAACAATACAAAGATGTGTTTTCCTGGATGTATGAATATTTGAAAACATATGACACCAAGATTATTCAGCATGTCATCCCTATTAAGACCGGGGTCAAGCCTTATCAGAAGCCTTTGAGGAAAATGCACCCAAAACTAGAGCCTCTAATTCAAAATGAAGTAAAGAAATTGTTGGACACTAAAATTATCTTCAAAGTTAGACATTCAGAATGGGTTTCAAATATGGTACCAGTAAGGAAGAAATCTGGAGAAATTAGACTATGTGTGGATTTTAGAAATTTAAATCATGTTTCAAATAAAGACAATTACCCAGTCCCACCCATGGAACAGATATTGCAGATGGTCTCTGGTTCTGATTTATTTTCTTTATTAGATGGATTCTCTGGTTACAATCAAGTGTTAGTAGCTGAAGAAGATAGACTCAAAACTACATTCAGATTGAGATGGGGGACTTTTGCTTACAGAAGGATGCCATTTAGACTCATAAACGCTGGAGATAATTTCTAGAGGGCTATGGATATAGATTTCCGCAGGCTGATCGGCCAAAGTGTGGTGGTATACCTCAATGACATCACAATATTCTCAGAGAAAAGAGAAGAACATGCATTCCATCTAAAACAGATTTTTGAACATTGCTGAAAATATGGTATCTCATTAAACCCCAAGAAGTGTGTGTTTGTTGTTACAGAAGGAAAGCTACTGGGTCACATGGTATCTAAGAAGGGGATTTCCATAGACCTGGAAATGATCAAAGCTATTGAACAGATCCCCTTACCCCATAATAAAAATGGTATGCAATCATTCACGAGGACAATAAATTTTGGTGCGAAGGTTTGTACCGAATTTCACTCAAATTGTTAAACCTTTGCAGCAAATGGTCAAACAAAGTGTACAATTCAAGTGGACTGATGTAGAGAAGAATGCATTCAGCAAAATAAATACATCTATTGCTCATGCACCCTCTCTCAAAAGTCCAGATTTTGAGAAGGATTTTATTTTGTACACTTCCGCATCTGACGATTCACTAGCAGCGGTGCTTACTCAGAAGGAAGATGGGGGAGATGAGTTTCCCATATCATTTATGAGAACTGGTCTATAGGGGGATGAATTGAATTACCCATCTCTATATAAACAAGCTTATGCAGTCTTCAAAGCAGTAAAACAATTCAGGCCGTACATACTTAAGAATCGGACAAAGGTAATTGTTCCACACCCAGCTGTGAGGTCTCTTTTCATACCAAAAGAATTAGAAGAAAGAAGAGGCAACTAGGTAACAACTTTACAAGACTATGACCTCAAATTGAAGCCAGCCTCCATAGTTAAAGGGCAAGGACTGTACAAACTAATGACCGAAGGTAATAACAATGAAGAAAATAATTGGGAAAATGAAGCAGAGTTACGGATGATGGATGTATGTCCTCTTTTCACAGCTCCAGATTTCTGGTACCGAGACCTTGTTCGTTACCTTCAGGAAGGATTGTTGCCAGAACATTGGAATTCCAAGCAGCGAAGAGCGTTGCACCTTAAATCAGCTACATATTAGATTATTGATGGAATTTTATCGAGGAAGAATTATGATGGAGTCCTTCTCAGATGCTTAGAGAAAGAAGACGCAAAAAAAGGTCATAGTAGAATTACATGATGGGCCTGCTGGAGGTCATTTTTCTGGAGATACAACAACCCACAAGATTCTTAGAACTGGATACTACTGGCCCATGCTATTTAAGGATGCTCATGCCCATGTTAGAAATTGTGATATCTGCTAGAGGTGTGGGGGAAGACAAGCCAAAACAGCAGGACCATTGAAGCCTATAATGATAATGGAACCATTTGAGCAGTGGGGAATTGATATCATTGGAGAAATAAAACCAAATTCTTCCTTGCAGCACAAATATATTTTAACGGCAACTGACTACTTCACTAGATGGGTCGAGGCCATTCTGTTACGTAAAGTCAATGAAGATGCAGTCATGGATTTCTTGTAGGATGATATTATGACCAAGTTTGGGGTTCCAATTTCCCTGGTTTTCGATAATGCTACTTATTTTTCTTCCATTAGATTAACTGCATTTGCTCATGAAAAAGGAATTAAGTTGCATTATTCTTCCAACTACTACCCACAAGGAAATGGTTTGGAAGAATCTACAAACAAGAATTTGATTAGGATCTTAAAAAATATTGTCATAGAAAACCACAAAAGTTGGCATTTAGCACTACCAAATGCTCTTTGGGATGATAGGGTCACACCCAAGAATGCTTTAGGTGTGTCACCGTATACCCTTGTTTATGGAAAAGAGGCTATATTTCCTCCTAACATTATGCTACCATCTTCCATAATAGCTAAAGAGTCTAGAGGCACTGATAACGAAATCCTGCAACTTAGAATCTATAATCTTTTGAAGGCAGAAGAGTCTAGATCCAGGGCCAAAGAACGTTTTAAGTAACAGCAGGAAGTAGTGAAAATGTGGTTTGATAAGCGCAAAGCTGGAACAAAGGAATTTGAAGTGGGAGACTTGGTTCTTAAGTGGGATCATATGCATGATGAAAAGGGGAAGCATATGAAGTTTCAATAGTTATGGGTAGGCCCTTTTCAAATTGTAGCAAAACTTGGCCCCCCGACCTACAAATTGCAAGATTTACATGGGTGGGAAGAGAAATTACCAGTTAATGGTTCAATTCTCAAACCTTATTTTTCCTGATTTTATGTTTCTTGTTTTGTACATAAATAATTTGTTTTGGTTGTTTATTTTGATTTGCTTCATTCCTGTTTGGCTTTAGTTTAGATTTGTTTGATTTCAATAAAAAGAAGCATTTTTTTGGTTGCATGAAGAACATCAGAGTTCTAGATGAACTAAATCCTTGATTATAAGACTGTGTATTATTGTTTTATCTGATTAGAATTTCTTCTAGTTTAGCAGTTTTCCTAAATGGATATGAACACATTGAAGTCCTGTTTAATCCCTATAAAATAACTCAAGATCAAAAGGTCTGGAATACTATTTCGAGGCTCCATCCATTTCACATTTAAAGTGTCCTAGGGGGTGACAACAAAAGACCCATGGAAAGGAAGCAGGGTGAACAGTATATTATATATAAATGATCCCATGCCAAAATTAAAAAATAGGCAAAAGGATGATAAGAGTCAAAACTCCTAAAAAGGAAATATCTATCAAAACAAAGTACTAAATCATATGAGTACAAATTTTCCTAAATTTCCTCTCCGTCCATGAGCTGAAAATTAAATACATCTCTCACAGAAAAGGACACTATGGATAGAGGAGCCTGAATATAATTCAGAAAGAAAGGCACGAGGAGGGCTCAGAAGGACCAAAAAGTCCACAAGAACACCAAAGTGCAAAATGGCATGGGAATGAGGAACAAATGAATATCTCTGTTTACCATATGTTACATTCCTATGGTGTCCAAGCTGGAAGCTGCCCAAATATAGAGGTAAAATGAAACTAATCTACTTGTCCTCAAAAGAGTTATCCTGACTTGGAGACTTTGGGTTTCCATTTCCTAACAGATTGGACTATCAGAAATGTGTAAAAGTATGTATATTTTCCATTGGGGAAATCTAGACATCTAGAAGAATTCAACATTTCATTTTTATTGCTAAAAATAGTCTGTTACTTAAGGAGGAGTTGATTCATAGATCTGGGCTCACCAAGTAGTCGCCAATTGTTGCAGCAGCAACTTTTTCCCAAATTCCTAAAAAATTGGGACCCTCCTTTCAATTTTTTGTCTTGCTTAGTTTGATTAGGATTGCATAATGTTACTGTAAGTTTGATCTTTGAGGATGTTTGTTGAATGGATGTCATTGTTTGCTGATGCTGCCTGTTGAATTTGAATTTTGAATTACTGGTTATTTCTTTTTCTTCACTGTCGAAAGTTTTCAGTACAATGTATCAGAGTCGTAGTCCCTTGCAGAGCCCTCGTTATGGAAGCTAAATGACAAATGTTCTGATGCATAGCTCCTATATTTACCAATCCCGTGGACTTATGGTTTTTCTTTGTGTTGTCTTCACTATCGGAGAAATTTATGACTTTGGGTGGAGGCCGTGTCTTTTTGATTCTTTCCCTTGCAGTCCCTTAGTAGACTAACTGTTTGATTAAATAACTTTCTAACCGCCAATGTATGACACCCATTTTAGTACTTTCTTTTTTTACTCGATGGTTTGTTGTGCTCCGGAACCCCTAGACCATGGGTCACCCACTGTTGCAGCATTCTAGTGAACTAATCGACCGATGTCAAGTGTTTCGATTCACCGATGGGGATTTTTATATGCCCGACGCCTGGTCATTTTCCTGCCGTTGTTATGAGCTTGTAACTGGTTTCATGAATGGTGAGATGTGCTTTTTTTTATCAAGTTTAGATTTTCACATTGAAAACACAGTACCGGTTTTAATTTTAGCACTGGTTTTATTAGTAGTTTGGTTTATGTTTGTTGAAGATAGTCCAGATGAATGATGAGTTGTTCGCCTGATTGCAAGCAAAATTAGGATATTTTCTAGATTCAATTGATGACTACAGCTGCAAAAAGGAAATTGGTTGAAGAAAGGAAAACTTGAAGCATAAAGAAGAAAATGAAAATCTAAGACTAACAGGATATCAAAAGGACCATTGGACTACAAACCATAATCATTAAGAACACGGTCTTGGGCTTTGGGGGTTCGTCGATTACCAGGCCGGTATTTGTTAATCTTGGTTTGAAATGTAACGTTCGTATGAATCATGACCACTCACAAAAGACAAAACGGTTTGGGGAACCCAAAAGTTACGAGTCTAGGGGGAACCCAAAGGTTTTGTTGGTTTTTGTATAAATTCAGGAAAGTAAGAGCAAAGAAAGGCTTTTTCCCAATGAGACTTGTGAAAAACTTGTTGTAAGAGGAACTATTTCATTTTGCAATAATATAATTACAATTTTGCCTGTTCGAGAAAGTTTTGTGTGGAATGTTCAAATGTGGTGAAATGAACAATGTTGAAGGGGAACTATTTCGTTTTCAGCTGTGTTTCATCAACTGTGAGATCGTTCTAACTTTCTGAATCTATGTTCTTGTATGAATGTTCTTTGGTTTATTTTATGATAATTTCCACTATGAGTAATGAATGTTTTAACAAACGACGAGCTATCTTGTTGTGCGTATCCCTATTCATGTTTATGTGTTTTGATTCTAAGAACAACTACCTGTGATTTATCTTAACATATGTGCAGTAATACATTACTCATTAATTGATAATATTGCTCCCTAGGGATAGCTTAGTTAGTCCTGTTTTCTGTTGTGTGTGATTTAGATGTGAGACAGTTTAAGATGAGAGGTAAGAACCTGCGCATCACATTGTGACCGCTCCTCGTATTCTTTATCAATCTGCATGTTATATAGGCACTTGCATATCATACTTAAAGTTAAAAACACAAAAAATATACGCAGTGGACCAGGCCGCAACCGCTAAAACCCTTTTTTTGTTATTTGACCTACGGTAGCCGGACCGCAAACCGAACGAATTCCCCATACCAAACAATCATGGGCTAGTTGGGAACGTTGACTGGGGAGAATCCCTTACTTTTTTTGCCTGTGATTTTCCAGGCCTCAACAGTTTCTAGTGCTATAAGGAGGGCCACCAGTGCATGGTTGACCAGGGAAATCCATTTCCTCAAAGTTACTCCACCAGTGATAGTTTTGAAAGTAGTTTATTTCCTAATCCGAATACTGAATAGAATAGAGAACAATTGTTTTCTGTGGACAACCAAGTAGTTAATGATCTCAGAAGACATACATGGGCCTATGTAAATATTATTGGGGGGTTACCCACTATTATTTATTTACCTTGAAGAGAATACAAGAAGAAAGACCATCCTATTTTGGAAGATTCAGTGTTGGTTGGAGATTTGGAAAAATTAGTGGAAGTAGCATTATAGGAAGTTGTTCAGCCTTTGAATCAAGTAGGCCCAAACACACCTTACTGTTCTCCTATGCATACTCCTATTCCATCACCACCACACTCTCCACCTAGACTCATGGCAGGTGTAAATGCAAATCAGCCACCTAACCCACCAAATCCATCACCCACTTGGAAAGCCAGATCACCTCTAAACTTAGCACCTCCATTGCATGACTTACCTCAAGCTTTTGAGAAGATGCTGCCCAAGTTTGACCCGAATGAGAATATTTTAGTAGATGACCATTTGCAAAGTTTCTAATTGGCCATAGAAGGACTAAAGGCTGTAGAACATGAAGATGTAGTCTACAGACTTTTTCCACATACCTTGAAAGGAGCGACAGTCTCATGGTATTTTGGTCTGCCTGCAACTTCAATCCCAGATTGGGATCCTTTTTAAAGGATATTCATAAGCAAATATGCAGCCCAGAAGATTCATCCATCCCTCATGAAAGGTTTGTGCACTTTAAAGAAAGAGAGAGAAAAGAGAAGGTGCATAGCTTTACTCAAAGGTTTGCAACTTATCTTAAGAATTTTTCTGAAACTGATAAGCCCTCGGATAAAGTTCTGATTGAATATTATACTTCATCCCTGGGGCCCGATTTGGCCATGTTTTCCAATATGAAAGCCAAACCTATGCCAGCAGAGACTTATGAAGAAGCGGAGAGAGTAGAAGTTGAAAAGGAAAGCATAGAAGATTATCTTGAGCAGTCAGGAGAGAAAACTGTTGGGAAGAAAGCTTTGTTATTTACTAATCCTAAAGAGGAACAATCACATGATTTTGAAGGAATGGAAAAAATGTTGCAGAAGCTTTCCAACAGAATAATACACTTGGAAAAGGAAAAGGAAGCTCAAAAGTCTTATAGGCCTTATTACAAGAGGAGAGAAGACAACAATCAGTCTAAACCTCCCCCACACGTTCCTGCATCAATGAACTTAACGGAAGTAGGTATGGATAACTTTTGCACTTTTCACCAGCAGCCCCATTCTGAAAAAAATTGTCCACAATGGATAAGTTCAATGACCTTAGTGATGAATAAGCTATTGGACTCAAAACTAACAGAGGCATATGAAGAGGAAGAGAATGATAACAAATCAACAAAAAAGAAAGAGGATGATGCCATGGTTTTATTGGACAGTGTCTCGATGTTTGATACCGAAAATGAAAGTGATTTGAAAGATGAGGACCTATTAGAAGAAAATGTGACAATGAGAATCCAAGGGCTACTTAAAGAAGACAGGTTAATGATCCCAAAAATTAAGAGACTCCATAAGAATGTAAAGAAGTTACAGAAAAAAACCACAGCTAATAAAATTCCTGAATTTACCATTACAAGTCAAAATCCGAAAAAGATGGCAACATGCCTACTAAGCCCATTGAAGAAAAAATAAATAATGTTAAAATGAATCTCACAGAACATAAGATGGAGTATGACATTGTGGAACATATCAAAAAGGTAAAGGCAAATATTTCACTCTTTGATATGTGTAATGTGCCGCAGTAGAAAGAAAAGTTATTAAAAGCGCTTGAAATGCGAGAAGAAAAGATGCCCACTGACAATCAACCTCAAGAAGAAGAAATTGGTGAAGCAAGTGTGGGAGGTAAGCCTAAATGCAAAACTCCACCTTTTCTCCTTACTTTCGAAATTTTCAATCATAATGTGCACAACTGTCTAGTAGACTCAGGGGCATCAGTAAATGTTATGCCACTGTCAGCTTGCAAGAAGATAAATGGATAACCTAAACCATCTACCTAGCAGGTTATTTAGTTAGACAGAACAAATGTGAAGGTAATTGGGGAAATGGAGGATGTTTTGATTCAGTTATCTTCAAATCAAAAGGTATTCCAATTCATTGACATTATAGTAGTGTACATACCTGAGGCTCATGGACTTGTTTTGAGTAGGGATTGGTCAGCAAAGCTGAATGGATATTTTGCGTCAGACTAGTCACATATGTGGTTACCTTACAAGGGAAGTCCCAATCAAATTAATGTTTTAAGAGAGCCCCACATGAAACACAATGTCACTCAGTTGGAGGGTAAGAATGAACTAGTGAATTCTATTTTGGGGAATTACTTCATTGAGCTAGAACCGGGAAACAACAAAGCAGAAGAAGCCAGCGGTACATCAGACACCCAACCTGATCTCCTTTCTTTTTTCACAGGATGATGAAATTGATTCTAAAATAGTAGATTTAGTTTTAGATGTAGATGTTGATTCATGTACAGTAGTAATAGATGATTTTTGGACGCTTTTCTTTGATGGGTCTAAAACTTTGGAAGGATCAGGAGCTGGCTGTGTCTTGATTGATCCTAAGAAAAATAAACATTTTCTTTCATGTAGATTAGAGTTTGAATGTACCAATAACACAGCCGAATATGAAGCATTAGTTCAGGGACTAAGAAAAGAAATTGAATTAAAAGTAGAAAATCTGAAAGTGTATGGGGATTCGGAAATAATTGTAAAATAGATTCAAAATCAGATACATTGCATTTCTCCTCATTTAAAAGCTTATCAAAATGAAGTGTGAGATTTGCTTAAAGGTTTTTATGCATTTAATATTATATCGATTCCTAGACTAAAGAATGTAGTAGTTGACTTGTTAGCCACCTCCGCTGCAAGGCTTGTACCCTCTAATAACAGGTGTTCTATTGAAGTACTTTTCAAGCCTTCTGTTCCAGACATGATTACAAATTTATGAGTTTTTGATGACGATCAGAAAATTCTAGAATGTTTGACAAATGATTAAACTTTCAAAGGGGCAATCATTGATGATGAGGAACATCAAGCTAAGCTAAAATTCGACAATTTTATTCCTTAAGGAGTCAATACTTTAGAGCGAATGTTTGATCTAATCGACAAATTCAGAAGGCCAGTAAATGTTAAGACTCGTATCTCACCTCTACAGTTCGAGTTGATTAATTTAGGGACTGAAATTGAGCCTAAACATGTGAATTTGGGAAAGTGTTGCTCCCCAGATGAAACAAATAAGTTCATCGATTTGTTTGAACAATACAAAGATGTGTTTTCCTAGACATATGAATATCTGAAAACATATGACACCAAGATTATTTAGCATGTCATCCCTATTAAGACCGGGGTCAAGCCTTATCAGCATCCTTTGAGGAAAATGCACCCAAAACTAGAGCCTCTAATTCAAAATGAAGTAAATAAATTGTTGGACGCTAAAATTATCTTCAAAGTCAGACATTCGGAATGGGTTTCAAATCTGGTACCAGTAAGGAAGAAATCTGGAGAAATTAGACTATGTGTGGATTTCAGAAATTTGAATCGCACTTCAGATAAAGACAATTACCCAGTCGCACCCATGGAATAGATATTGTAGATGGTCTCTGGTTCTGAGTTATTTTCTATATTAGATGTATTTTTTGGTTACTATTAATTGTTAGTAGCTAAAGAAGACAAACTCAAAACTACATTCAGAACGAGATGGGGGACTTTTGCTTACAGAAGGATGCCCTTTGGACTCATAAACGTTGGATCTAATTTCCAAAGGGCTATGGATATAGCTTTCCATAGGATGATCAACCACAGCATGGTGGTATACCTCAATGACATCACAATATTCTCAAAGAAAAGAGAAGAACACACATTCCACCTAAAACAAATTTTCAAACTTTGTCGAAAATATGGTATCTCATTAAACCCCCAAAAGTGTGTGTTTGTTGTTACAGAAGGAAAGCTATTGGGTCACATGGTATCTAAGAAGGGGATTTCCATAGACCCGGAAAGGATCAAAGCTATCAAATAGATCCCCTTACCCCATAATAAAAGGGTTATACAATCATTCATGGAGATAATAAATTTTGTGTGAAGGTTTGTACCGGATTTCGCTCAAATTATTAAACCTTTGCAGCAAATGGTGAAACAAAGTGTACAATTCAAGTGGATTGATGTAGAGAAGAATGCATTCAACAAAATAAAGACATCTATTTCTCATGCACCCTCTCTAAAAAGTCCAGATTTTGAGAAGGATTTTATTTTGTACACTTTCACATCTGATGATTCACTGGTAGCAGTGCTTACTCAAGAGGAAGATGGGGGAGATTAGTTCCCCATATCATTTATGAGCACTGGTCTGCAAGGGGATGAATTGAATTACCCAGCCGTAGATAAACATTTTTATGCAGTCTTCAAAGTGGTAAATCGATTCAGGCCATACATACTTAAGAATCAAACAAAGGTAATTGTTCCACACCCAGCTGTGAGGTCTCTTTTCATACAAAAAGAATTAGGAGAAAGAAGAGGCAACTAGGTAACAACTTTACAAGAGTATGACCTCAAATTCAAGCCAGCCTCCATAGTTAAAGGGAAAGGACTGTGCAAACTAATGGCCGAAGGTAATAACAATGAAGAAAATAATTGGGAAAATGAAGCGGAGTTACGGATGATGGATGTATGTCCTCTTTTCACAGCTCCAGATTCGTGGTACCGAGACCTTGTTCATTACCTTTAGGAATGATTGTTGCCAGAACATTGGAATTCTAAGCAACGAAGAGCGTTGTGCCTTAAATCAGCTGCATATCAAATTATTGATGGAATTTTATTTAGGAAGAATTATGATGGAGTCCTTCTCAGATGCTTAGAGAAAGAAGACACAAAAAAAGGTCAAGCAGAGTTACATGATGGGCCTACTGGAGGCCATTTTTCCAAAGATACGATAGCCCACAAGATTCTTAGAGCTGGATACTACTGGCCCACGCTGTTCAAGGATGCTCATGACCATGTTATAAAATGTGATATCTGCCAGAGGTGTGGGGGAAGACAAGCCAAGCAGTAGGACCATTGAAGCCTGTAATAATAATGGAACCATTTGAGCAGTGCGGAATTGATATCATTGGAGAAATAAAACCAAATTCTTCCTTGCAGCAAAAATATATTTTAACGACAACTGACTACTTCACTGGATGGGTCAAGGCCATTCCGTTACGTAAAGTCAATGAAGATGCAGTCATGGATTTATTGCAGGATCATATTATGACCAGGTTTGGGGTTCCAATTTCCCTGGTTTTCGATAATGCTACTTATTTTTCTTCCATTAGATTAACTTCATTTGCTCATGAAAAAGGAATTAAGTTGCATTATTCTGCCAACTACTACCCGCAAGGAAATGGTTTGGCAGAATCTACAAACAAGAATTTGATTAGGATCTTAAAAAAGAGTGTCATAGAAAACTAGAGAAGTTGGAATTTAGCACTACTGAACGCTCTTTGGGCTGATAGGGTCACACCCAAGAATGCTTTAGGTGTGTCACCGTATACCCTTGTTTATGGAAAAGAAGCTATATTTCCTCCTAACATTATGCTACCCTCTTCCATAATAGCTCAAGAGTCTAGAGGCACTAATAACGAAATCCTGCAACTTAGAATCTATAATCTTTTGAAGCCAGAAGAATCTAGATCCAGGGCCAAAGAACATTTTAAGCAACAACAGGAAGTAGTGAAAAGGTCGTTTGATAAGCGCAAAGCTGGAACAAAGGAATTTGAAGTGGGAGACTTGGTTCTTAAGTGGGATCATCCACATGATGAAAATAATTTAAATGTTATGATAGAGTTTAAAAAATAATTTAAGAATCAATATAGTTTACATATTTTTAGTCAATAAATTTTTGGTTGCTTTTAAAAGGCACAAAAGTCCTCAAGTTCGATACCAACAATTACTAGTTTTCATTTATCTTTGTTTTATATGATTGATATGTTGATTAGTTACATATATATATTTAAATTTAATGTTTAAAGGAAACTGTACATTGAGAAAGTAAGACAAAAGTAATAAAACAGATTCAATTTTACATAGTTTATTGATTTTGTTAGAGTATATAAATAAGATTTGATTTTACAGATTTGTTTTTATGATATTTATTTATATCTTGGATTGAACTCAAAGACCACAAAAAGATATTTGTTCAATAAAATGTTGTTTTCCTTCAATGAATAGCCACTGTAAAAACATTTATTTTGTTTATTTTGTTTTGTACACAATTTGGTATGTTTTGCTTTGCTTACAAATGTTTTTTCCTACCCAAAATAAAATTTATGAATGAATTAAGGCATTGAATCGATCATTTCGTATTTTTGCCCTACTTTGGATTTCATTTATGTTATTTTTGGTATTCTTCTTATCATTTATGATTTTTATGTATATCTAGGTTGAACTCAAAGTACACACAAAGAAGATATTTTGTTTAATAAATGTCATTTCCCTTGAATAAATTTTCCATCTCAAACATATATAATATATTTTGTCTATTTTGTTTCCTCTGGTTCACAAATATTTTTTCAATGCCAAAAATAAACTTTGGATTTCCTTTCTTTTCTTTATGGTGGTTTCGTGAATTTATCTGTGCTTTTAATTTTGTATACATAATGTAGCATTCATAAATGGTGAAAATAGCCATTCCAAAATATAATCCCGTTCAAAATTTGAAATAAAGCATCCATTTCCCAAATAGAGACATGGCATTTTAATTTGTAATTGCATTTTGTAATTACATAACTTGTTTGACCGATGGATGAGTAGGAGGATCAACATAAACACTATCCAAACTAAGCCCATTCAAAATTCAAAATTCAAAATAAAATAGCTATTTCCCAAAGAGAGAACCACCACATGAAATTCGTGTAATTTGTATTCATATTATATATTCATATTCTCGTCACTGCAGCTCTCATCTAGGGAGATGGTTGCATGAGCCTACCGAAGGAGATCGCAGGGAGTAAGAGGAGATCGCAGGGAGGAAGAGGATATGGAAGGGAGGAGGAGATCGTAGGGAGAAGGAGGAGATGGCAGGGAGCTAGAGATCGCAGGGAGAAGGAGATCGCACTGGGAGGTGGAGATGGGTGCATGAGGCTGGCATCGAAAGGAGCACACTCTAGGGGGAGGATATGGGTGCGTGAGGCTTGCGCTGGATTGAGCAGGAACTGGGAGGAGGAGATCGCAAGGAGGTGGAGATGGGAGAAGGATATCGCAAGGATGAGGAGATAGCGCTGGGAGGTCGAGATGGGATAAGGATATCACAAGGAAGAGGAGATCGCACTGGGAGGTGGAGATGGGTGCATGAGGTTGGCGCAGGATTTGATTTTTTTAAACACTGTTCATATTCGCCATTCTAGCCCTCTTATTTTCTAGTCTCCCTCTCTGCTATAAAATTTAGATCTAGTTGAAATAAAATTTAAAATTTAAAATTTTTACCTATTGCATCAAGGCTTCCAAGTTGCGATACTTCTTGGTGTTTATATAGTTGTTTTTATTTTTAATTTTCTATTTTTTTCATTATTTATAGCCGACATAATGTTACATAATTTTACAACGTTACATAACATTACAACATATCCCCCATAACATTATGTAATGTTACATAATGTTACAATATCTCCCCCACACTGGGATGTAGAGTGCCTATCGGTGCAATTAATGAGTTACAAGCCTCACTCATTAAGCATGAACATAGAATCAGTAGATCAAATACATCATTAGAAGGTGCATTTGTAATGCAATTATCTATAAGTCATGGAAGAGGCGGGGGGAATCTAATTCAGGAGACATATGAAGAAGGTTTTCTAGAGGAGGATGCAAGAGAAATCCTGCAAATGTCATTGGTAGAGGAAAAAATTAGAACCTCAGTCATCCAAGTGGTCACAGGTTTGATAAATAAAAATTCAATATCGTTATTGCAAAGAAATTGGACATTTTGCATATGAATGCAGGAAGAAGCAGTATGACCAAAGAAAGTAAGGTCAAAACCATTCGAGCAACACAACACTTCAACCAGTACAATGTTTTTGGCATGTGCATCCTTAATTGAATGCAATACTATCCAAGTACATGTGAGATATGATATTTATATTTAGGTTGTATCAATCATATTACTGGTAATTTATATTTCTTTTCCATTTTAGAAAAATCAGTTCAAATTGATGTCACACGTCGAAACAATATCCAAGTCATTGTTTTGGGAAAATGTATTGTTGCAATTCTAATCAAACAAAGGGAAAAAAAAACGATGTCCGAACTATAATACGTCAAAGGTCTAAAGAAATTTTTATGAGCATTGGAAAACTATTACAAAAAGGTTATAGAGTCTATATGGAAGACCACCATTGTGTGATTAAAGACATACTTCTAAGCAACCAACTAATAGCAAAAGTACCAGTGACAAGTAATCGTCTATTTCCTTTGAGGATAAGGAAGTACATGAAATCAAAGACAACTTAAGTTGTTCATGAAGGGAAGAATGAATATTTTGAAGTTGCATTCAAGGAAGAAAGAAAAGAAGTAAACAACCACTGCAATAAAGATGAAAAAGTCAATGCAAAAATAAAAGCAGCATTTCAATCAGAAGTGCAAGATGAATACTGGTTGTGGCATTTCATATTTGGACATCTGAATTTTGTTGGTTTGAAGCTACTGCACATGAATAACATGGTGAAAGGATTTCCATTGATTGAAAAACTAGAGAGACTTTGTGAAGGATGCATTTTTGGAAAGAATCATTGATATACTTTTCCAGTCGAAAATTCAAATAGAGGATGCACACCACTAGAAATTGTGAACTCTGATATTTGTGGGCGAATGCAGACACTGTCCGTGGGAGGCTACAATTATGTTCTTACTTATATTGATGACTTCATAAGAAAAACATGGGTATTTTTTCTAAAACATAAATCTGATGCATTTGGTGTTTTTCGTAGTTCAAGGCTCTCATGGAGAAGCAAAGTGGATATATTAAAAACTTCTTAAGGGAGAACAATTGCAGTGAATATGTCTCAAATGAATTCCTAAATTTCTGCGGGACCCATGGAATACACAAGTAGTTCAATGTGTGGTGTACACCTCAGTAGAACGGTGTTGCTAAGAGGAAGAACATAACCATAATGGAGATGGCACACATCATGATGTAAACCAAGAATTTCTCAAATGAATATTGGGATGAGGTAGTGGAAACTGATGTATACATCGTGATCCAGTGTCCGACAAAGAGTGTGAAGAACAAAGTTCCTTAAGAAGCATGGACAGGTATGAAATACAGTGTTTCTCATTTAAAATTTTTTGGTTGTGTCACATACGCACATTTTCCAAAGGAGATGAGAAATAAATTAGACAATAAAGGACATAAATGTATTTTTGTTGGTTTTTGTGAAGACACAATCATATAAGTTGTATGACCCTATTACAAGGAAAATAATTATCAGTTGAGATGTTCAATTTGTTGAGAATCAATAATGGGATGGAACTGTATAAAATAATGTCAAGATTTTTATTGACACTCTTCATTCGATAGGGGTTAACTCACTATCGACACCCTTCGACACAATCTCCCTAAACATCGACCCGAACACGTTTTAACCTATCCAGCAACACCTGTGAAGTAGGTGCAGTATCACCCGAGATGTTTGAGGGAGGTCTATAGGAACCACATTTCAATAGAAAGGAAGTGGACTTGCGCACATAATATTACTATGTCGCAATCTGGAGATTTTAACATATCATTTACCCAATCTATTTATCATCATTTGCAATAGTTCTAATATCACAACACTTCATGATTCAATTTAACTTAACAAATACGTCTACATGTAAGAACCCATTAACCATATAAATACTTTTCATCATCAAATATTATATATTCAGAGACAGATAGATCACATCAATTAGACAAGAAAAACATCATAGATAACATTGTTGTAGTTTAAAACAAAGATAGAGCTCATCTCATATTAGCTTCGAAGATCAAAATACATCCCTTGGTTGAAATCCTTAGGCCAAAACCCATTCATACGCGTGTTGAGGCCTGGAAATTCGCAGGCAAGAATAGAAAGGGATTCTCCCCAATCAACGTTCCCAACTAGCCTGTTGACTGTTTGGAATAGGGAATCCGTCCAGTTTACGGTCCGGCTACCGTAGGTCAAAGTAACTACGAGGGTTTACCGGTTGCGGCCCGGTCCACCGGAATTTGTATTTTGACTTAATGTATGCAATACACATGCCTATCTTAAACATGCAGGGTGATAAAAATGTAAGGAACGACACAATGTGCTGCACAGGTTCTTACCTCTCGTCTTAGGTTCTCGAACATCCAAACCACATATGCAACTATGAAGTAAAACAACTAACTATCTAAACACCTAACTACCTATCCCCGGGGAGCTAGAAAATGATTATTAATATTGGATGCATTATCTCCATGTATAATAAACCAAATTACAGATAGCTGATATTTACGTTTACAACACATGAACAAGAAAATATTCTAACAATCAGATAGCTAACTGTTATATGAGCCACAAGCATTACTCTGAGTGAACTTTCCACACAATGAATCAGAAACCATTTAACAAGACATAGGTCATGAAGTTAGAATGATCTCATGAATTGTGGACACAAGCTGAAAAATAAAGTAGTTCATCTTTCCGCCATCCATTTGTTAGCATTTGGAAACTTCACATATCTTTCTCCAACAGCCAAACTAAAATCTTTATTGCAAAAGGAAGTAGTTCTTCTTACAATAGGTCCTCCAGTATTACTGGGAAAAAGCCCCCTCTTTTCATTATCTATGTCTCCTATTTTTATACAAAATGCAAGAAATGGTTGGGTTGCCCAAAGGGACCTTTGGGCATCCCAACCCTTGGGCTTCCTAACGCTTCCCCTTTTCCCAAAAACTTTTACAAATATTTTACAATATTACAATGACCGATTTCTCACTAAGAGGGCCGCGCTTGACTCTCTAGGAACTTCTTCCACGCTGCAGCTTCACTGGTGAGATCTTCAAAAGAATTGGGCTCCAAGAATTGGATATTAATCTCAAACTTTTCAGCCTTTTTCTTGATGGCCTCGACCCTGGTTGCATTTAGTCTCACCTGTTCTTCTAGGAGCTGCAAACAAACGGTTGTATGGCCTATTTCAATCTTCAGGGTTTGTTCATCAATGGCTTTGATGCATTGTACTTTGGACTCCTCCTCTTGTTGTCTTCTCTGCAACATTTCTATAAATGAGTCATGATTTGGGTACTTGTGTAGCCTTTGCTCAGCTTCTACTTGACACCGGTTGTAAATGACTAAGGCTCTCCTGAAAAATTCGGTGCAAAGTCCCTTTGCTTTCTAGACAGTTTTCTTGAAGTCCTCTGTAGTAGTGATAGCGAACTCCATCAAGTCATAATCTCGCTGAAGGGTTTGTCTATTCTTGTATGATAGTCCTGCTGGGACTTCCTCACCTTTCTCTACCCTTGCCATCCTGGTGGTCAATACTTCAAGGATATCTTGTGACCTATCAACAAAGTAAGAAGCAGTCTCTAGGATTTCTTCCAATCGGCTATCAACCTGGAGGATCTGGCATATTTCTTCTTCTAGAGAAGTTTGCAGGTGCAACACCTTAGCTTTCTGGGCCTGGATGTGTTCTTTGGTCGGCTGCAGATCAACCTGCTGTTCCTTTGCTACTTCCAGCTGCTCTTTTAGTTCTTTAACATACGCAGCATTGGAATCGTATATAACATTCTGTTGCTCTTCCAGGTCTTCTATCTTCACCCTCATCTGTTCTCTTTCATTCTTCAAGTCCAGAATTTCTTGCTGTGCTCTTTCCAGGGCTTCTTGTGTTGTTCCCTGTGCATGTGCTGCTACCTGGATGGCGTAGATTTCACTCTTTGTAGCCTCCATTTCTCTGAGCACATGATCATATTTCCTTTTAAGTTTATTGCCCTCTTCTCTTTCCTTTCTCAGGGTGTCCTTCAGCTGAGAGGAGGTTTTCTTGGTAGATTCTATTTCATTCATCATTCGATCTATGTTATCTTCCGAAGCATGTATGGATGCCTTCCCAGCACTTATGGTAAACCTCGGATCTACGTATGTCCCTACCATCACAGCTTTATCTGATATCATCTTGCTAGTCATTCCTTCTTCTTCTATCTTTTTCTCTGTTCTCCTCATGATTCTTTTGGTAGCCCTGTCATAATATACCGTGGTAAAGTCAGGGACTTCCTCGCCCCTTTTCTGCACGAAGGGTACTAACTGAAGCGTAGAGGTTGAAGGAGTAATGGTGGCAGGCACTTGAAGGATCTGCACTTCAGGGTTTTCCTCTGCTTGGCTCTGCCCCTCTTGTGTTTCAGAAGCCTGCTGTTGTGTTCCTTCTATATTTTCAGTTTCTTGCCTCTGAAGCTCTTTGTTCAACTTTCTCTAGGTCTCTTCGGCTGCTTGCCTAGCAGCTCCTTCCTTTTCTCTGGCTGCTTCTTTTTCCAGTTCAGCTGCTTCCTGGGCATCTTTCCTCTTTTCTTCTTCTCCTTTTCGTAGCCATTCTGCAGCCTCCTCTTCCAACCTCTGAGCCTCTTCTCTTATTGTTTTGGCTGCTTCTTCAGCCCTAGCTTGTTCAGCCTTCTCTTGCTCAGATCCTTTTCCACCCTTGGTGGATTTCTTAGGTTTGAATCTCTTGCAGAGCTCTGTCATATTTGGAGCCATCCTGTAAACCGATTCATCGCTATTGAAATAATGGCTGTATTCGTAGGTCACCTTCTGTTTCTTGCAGTGTTCCGCTACTCTGCCATGAGTATCATTCCTTCGAAAAGTCATTTCTCCAAAGCGGAACTTCCCTAGTTCTTCTATGAACTCAGGTGCTTGTTTTACATTTGTGAATTTATAATTTCCCATTTTAAATGGAAGGGGGGGATAGGCAGTCTTCTTTTACTGGAACAAGAAGTGACCAACTCCATCAATGTATACTTGTCTGACTACCTCCTTGTGGATTATATAATCAGTAGCATATTTGGGAAGCAAAAAAGGGGTCTTTGACCCTCCAAACATCCTGATATACATACCATTTTCAGTCAAAAAGTAATCTCCATATTCATCAATGACCTGCATAGCGTCTTCTGACATGCAATCACATTCTTTTCGGAAGATGAGTGCGTATAATGGCATGAGGAACTGCTCACAGACCTCTCTGTAGTGACTATGATATAGATGAGCCCCTAGAGGTTTGTAGGCCGCATATACAGGCATTCTGTCTCTATCCCATACACACTGGAGGCCTGGAAAAGGCTGATGACAAAGTATGCAATCTATCAAGATCGAGCTCATATAAAACTCAGATCTCTTCCTGGATTCTCCTTCCAAAGCTGCAGCCACACAAGAGGAGAGACTGCTTGATACTATACTTTCCCAGTTGAAGATCGTGCCTTCCGTGGCCACATAGAACATCAGGGGTATCCACTAGAATTTGAATAGTCTGCCATTTGCTCTCCCGAAGATCCTATTCAACATTAGAGCTATGAATCTATAAGTAGGTCTGAGACTGGCTGTGTCATATTCTTCAGTTGCTCTATGTTGATATAGCTTCCCTGGCAAGAGCATCCTCTTCATGGTTTCTACAAAATCCATCCTAAGGTTGTCCAGCCATTCATTTGTCAGGAAGAGCTGAGGCTCCGGCAGGTGGTAAGATAAGGCCACATACCCAGGGCTAAAGGAAGCATAACCCTGGCCCTCGACATTACACATAAGCATTGAGTTGTGGTTGGTATTTGGTAGAACCCATATCATCACCTCCGGGCATGGAAATAGCTCGGGCCTGGTGGCAACTTTCATAATGGCAGATTTTTCTATGTTTTTGTAAACGGGTGCTTCCTCAAGACCAGTGTCTGGGACTTCCCTACAGGAAATCATCCTGTATATGTCTCCCCATTTATATTCAGGTTCAACCCTCGAGACACATTGGGTGTCTTCATAGATGTACTCAGTATTTGCTTCTGTGTCTGGTGCTGGTACTTCCTCCACCGCTGGGGCTTTCTTCTTCTGCCTCTTGGACATTGTAGTTTTTTCCTGCAATGTAAAACATTATGATATTAAGCATTTTCAGGCTTGTGAACATTTTGCAGCAGTTTTATCTTTTCTCAAGTGCATCAGAGCTATAACGGGATTTAGACTTAGGCCCTTCAGGCTGAAAGATTTGAAATGGTCGTGCAATATTTTGCAACATACTATTATTCTATGTTAATATGTAAACAAGAAATAGGCCAACACATGTACACACAATCTCGCCATGCCTTGTCTATCAAAACTATCAGCACAAAATGGACTCAGTCTGCCACTGCACTATAATGAGCCAAGTCTTGATGTGGTGTAAATCAAAAATGGAAATATTCATTAAATGGCCTAGCCCCAAAATTACATTATTCCACAGTTCGCCATTTTCCAATCAAACGATATGAAATGCAAATGCATAACTTTCAAACGCAAGGCGTGACTATAGCTCTCCGAATTCAGACATGGTTTTAGTAAGGATAACACAAAAAATGGCGAAAGCTTATGTTGCTCGTAGACATGGTATTTACATCGATGCGACTATAAACCGTGGGAATCCAAAACAACTTTTCGCACAGGGGGCTCCCGCCAGCACCACTACTCATGCTACCCTCTGAACGCCAATACTAACAGCGGCACATCCCTAGGATTTCAAGGTAGCCTGTAATGACGAACTAAGCAGCGTGGGCAGAGGTTAGGGCTCAAAAATGGGAAAACCAATTAGGGAAACTGACCGGCTAAGTATTCACTATCCAAACCCCTGTCAGAAACCCTATCGAAACCACCGATGGATCTCATTATTACTAAAACAGGTGCAGGCAGCATGAAGGCCTCCTGCACCTTGTCTTCCTTTACTGTGTTCAGGGCGAAACTGAAACGGCAGAGACAAAAAAAAATGAAATGCTGGCTCTACAAAGGCAAAGACTCCACCCCCTCTAACCGAAAAAACTATTCGGCTGGAAACCCTAACAAAACGGGCGCAAACCGCTGGGTGAACAGTTATGACAAACCTAGCTGCGGGCGAAAAATTCTTTGGGTGAGCGAAAAAGACTACGGGGATCTAATTCTAGCAATACTCGAACCAATACATAAATCCCTTAATCGAAACGTTGAAAAAACATGATGTTAGGGTGTAAAGATCCTACTTGGCAATCCAACAAACGAGTGAGATGATGCCGGTTAGACTTCTCCTCCTGCCACTTGGACACTAGTACACCAACAGCTAGATCCTCACATGTTCCTAAAATCGACAGCTCGACTTACCGCGACAACGCTAAAAAACAATACAAAACCCCGTTTTTCGCCCCGTATATATTGAAAAACTGCCACACATGCGGGAAAAATTCCATTGGGCGCGAACTGAAACCGGGTCGGGTGGCCAGAACTCCATTTCCTCGGCAACGACAGACAACCCCCTATACTCACTCGCCCGCAACGGCTAAATAATGTTTGAATCACCGTCGTCGGGCGTCGGTGGACACCTTGATCGGATAATCAAGAGTTCGAACCCCTCTGCAACGTCGGGCCCTCAGAGTAAAATGTCGTCCGCAATGGGGAAGTAAGCGGTGGTCAATCGTTTCGCTATCCAGCCGGGAGATAACCAAAATGTCAGAGCGCTATGAAAAGTCCTTTTCCGGAAACGCTCCGCAACGTCGGGAGGGAAAAGCAACATACCATCTGCAACGGCAGATGAGGAAGACTTCACATTCCTCCGATGAAGAACCAAAAACCCGTCCGCAACGGAGGAGAATCAAACAATCACGCGCAACGGTCAGAAGATTCCAAAACCTCCCGAAACGGTCGGGACAAAAATGAAAGTCCAAGACTTGGAAACGGGCCACAACGGCGGGGAGGAAGATCGTCAAACCGCCCGTAACGGTGAAATAGACGAAAAACTTAACTCTCGATTGACACGGTTTTGAAAAAATGGGCAAAACAACAATGAAATCAACTCAAGATGGAAATCTTTAAGGCACGAAATCTTCAGAACATGTAATGAGGAGAAAACCAATCGATGGGCAGCAACCAAAAATGCTTCAAAATCCATAGGCCAAAAAATCGAGAGGCTGTAATCAAGAAAGAACCGACTAATTCAAAGTAAAAAAGGGGGGTCCCAAAATTTTAGAATTTTGGGAAAAAATGTTGCGGCTGCAACAATTGGCGACTACCTGATGAATTCCAGATCTCTGAATTAACTTTGTTTCTAAGTTTGAAACTGTATGAATAAAACTGAACTCTTTTAGCTATCTGCATTCCTAAGCCAACTGGATTATGCATCAAATTACTTATAAGAAGTCCCTTTCCTCAGGAAAATGTAACCTTAGTAGTGTTTTAGGTCTGAATAACTCTCTGGAGGCCAAAAGGATGAGTTTTATTTTATCTTCCCTTTGGTAGTTATAGTCTGGACACCACAGGATTGTGACAGATAGTGAACAGTATTACCCTTTTTTTCCTCGTTCCCATGCCTATTTGCACTTTTGTGCCTTTAGAACTTTAGTTCATTTGATATGAGTCCTCCTGCAGGATTTTCTTACTGAATTTTAATTCAGGATCCTCTATCCCATAGTGCCCTTTTGTGTGAATGATTTATTTCATACTTCAATTCACGGACGGAGAGGATCTTGTGGCCATTTGGTACTTCATGTTTTGAGATTAATACTTTTCGAGCTTTGCTTTGATATGTCTTGCTTCTTTCAGGAGTATTGACTCTTAAGAGCTTTTAGCTCCTTTAATTTATGGCATGGGATCATCTATATATGGTAAACTATTTCACTCTACTTCCTTTCCGTGTGTCTTTTACTGGGACTACCTTGGGGTATTTAAAGTGTGAAGTGGATGGAGCCCCCAAATAGTATTTCAGACCTTCTCACTGCTGAGGTATTTATAGGGATTAAGTGAGACTTCGCATGAATGCATTGCCAGCTAGGAATACAATTACTAGAAGACATCCTTTAGAGCCCAGTCTTTTGCTCAGAATTTTAGTTAACACAGAACCCTGACGTTCTCCTTGCATCCAAAAGTTTGCCTCTTATTCAAAATAAACGAAAAACTAGCAAACTATAAGAAAACAGCAGTAAAGCAAATAATGAAAGAAAGCAAGCATTAAAACACTAAAGCAGGACAAGCATCGAGTATCAAGAAAACAAAGCAATTTATTTATGTACACTAGAAAACCGAAATCTAAGCCCACCCCTGAAAAATCTTGAAACTAAAAGTTGAGGAATGGGATGGACTTAAACATGAGTTTCCTATCCATGGTCCAACTGTGTGGTCTTTGAAATAGAACTCATATCTAAAATCCTGCAATCATTTCTTTCAGCCTGAGGAAGCTGAAGGAGCTGAGCCTGAGTGTTCGTCACAGGACTGGCCTTTGATGAATGGTGTTCTAGCTTAAGCTTAGTAAGATAATTTCCTAAAACCGAATCAGCAGATTCATTTTCTTCCCCTAGCTTAGTGACATTGTGCTTCATAAAGGGCTCTCTTAGAATTTTAATCAAATTTGGGATGCCTTTCTGGGGTAGCCACATATGAGACCAATATGAAGCAAAGTATCCATTTAGTCTTGATGTCCAATCCCAGTTCAGGATCATCCCATAACCATCTGGTATATCTGCTACTATGATGTCATTGTAATGGCATATCTTTTTATTTGCGGACAATTGAATCATCACGTTCTCCATTTCACCTACTACCTTAACACAAGTTTTGTCAAGCTGAGTGACATCCCAAAGAGTAGGCTTTATCTGTCCCTTAAGCTTTTTACAAACTACCAGAGGCATAACATTCGTAGAAGATCCAGAATCTACCAAACAATTATGCACCTTATGATTGAGAATTTCAAGAGTCAAGAGGAAAGGTGGGGCGCTGGTTTTCTTTGTCTTAATCAATTCAATATTTTCCTCCACAGGTTGGTTCATTGTGGGCAATTCTTTATTCAGTTTGTCAGCTTTGCTTCCCTCATCATCTTCCACCTGTTTGGAATATTCAATGAGCAGTTCTGTTTTCTGTTTGCTAGTAATATCCTTAGATATGTCATCTTTAGTCCACACCTCAGCCTGCACCTTTATTCCCTTTTGCAAGTCCTGAACTTTTGAGATTCTATCATGGTTCCTAATGGCCAGGTCTTCATTTTTTGTGGTTGTAAGTGCATGCTGAGATTTGCGAGCATTTTCTTCTTGGCTAAACAGTGAAACTCCATTCCATGAGAACATTGTATCATCCTCTATCTTTTCTATGATATGTTTCTCTTTTACCTCCTTGCCACCGTCTCTAGTCAACTCGGGGTCCAACAACTTATTCATCACTTGTGTCATTGAATGTATCCATTGAGGACATTTCTTCTCAGAGTGGGGTAGTTGGTGAAAGGTACAGAAATCATCCCCTCCTACCTCTGTTATGTTGATTGAAGCAAAATTGGGAGGTGGAACTTGCCATTGGTTGTTATCTTCCTTTTGGGGATAGTATGGCTTATAGGTTTTCTGAATGTCCCTCTCCCTCTCTAGATCTAAAATTCGGTTGGAAATTTTCTGAAGCGCTTTCATCATTTCATGATAATTTTGTTTTTTATCTTCTCTAGATATAAATGGCAGTGATCTTGTTCTTACAGTGGTCTTTTCTTTAAGTGTGTCAGGATAGTCCTCTATACTCTCACTCTCTGCCTCTACTCTTTCAGCCTCTTGATAAGTTTCCACCAGAGTATTCTTGATTTTCATCTTGGCAAACATGGCCAGCTCAGGTCCTAGGGCTGAGGTATAATACTCAATTAAGACTTTGTCTGAGGGTCTATCGGTTTCTGAGAAGTTCTTTAAATATGTTGAAAATCGTTGGGTGAAACAGCGTACTTTTTCATTCTTTCCCTTTCTTAACAGACCCAGACCTTTCATCAATGATGCATGTGTCTTCTGAGCTGTGTATTTACTCCTGAAAGCCCTCTCAAAGGTGTCCCAATTAGGAATGGAATTTGCAGGTAGTCCGAAGTACCAGGATGCTACTGCTCCTTTCAGAGTATGAGGAAAAAGTCTACACACCACATCTTCATACTCTCTAGCCCTTAGCCCTTCTAAGGCTAGGTAAAAGCTTTGGAGGTGATCATCTACAGCAAGGTTTTCCACAGGGTCAAACTTGGGCAAGAGCTTGTCAAATATTTGAGGCAGATTATGCAGAGGAGGAGTTAAGTTCAGAGGTGACCTAGCTTTCCATATTGGCAAAGGGTTCGGTGGATTTCCAGCCATGAGCGAAAGTAGGCGAGTAACATGAAGAGAACAGGGTTTCAAGGGTAGAACCGGAAGCTTCAAACCTGAGTTAGATTAAACTTTAAACATCTGCTGGTAGGATAGTCTCGGGAAATCAAATTCCATGGCCAGCCTTTTACTGGCGCCCCTCCTTCTAGCGCCAAAATTGTTGAGGCCTGGAAATTCACAGGCGACAACAGAAAGGGATTCTCCCCAATCAACGTTCCCAACTAGCCCGTTGACTGTTTGGAATAGGGAATCCATCCGGTTTATGGTCCGGCTACCGTAGGTCAAAGTAACTACGAGGGTTTACCGGTTGCGGCCCGGTCCACCGGAATTTGCATTTTGACTTAATGTATGCAATGCACATGCCTATCTTAAACATGCAGGGTGATAAAAATGTAAGGAACGACACAATGTGTTGCGCAGGTTCTTACCTCTCGTCTTAGGTTCTCGAACATCCAAACCACATATGCAACTATGAAGTAAAACAACTAACTATCTAAACACCTAACTACCTATCCCCGGGGATCTAGAAAATGATTATTAATGAGTAATGCATTATCTCCATGTATAATAAACCAAATTACAGATAGCTGATATTTACGTTTACAACACATGAACAAGAAAATATTCTAACAATCAGATAGCTAACTGTTATATGAGCCACAAGCATTACTCTGAGTGAACTTTCCACACAATGAATCAGAAACCATTTAACAAGACATAGGTCATGAAGTTAGAACGATCTCACGAATTGTGGACACAAGCTGAAAAATAAAGTAGTTCATCTTTCCGCCATCCATTTGTTAGCATTTGGAAACTTCACATATCTTTCTCCAACAGCAAAACTAAAATCTTTATTGCAAAAGGAAGTAGTTCTTCTTACAATAGGTCCTCCAGTATTACTGGGAAAAAGCCCCCTCTTTTCATTATCTATGTCTCCTACTTTTATACAAAATGCAAGAAATGGTTGGGCTGCCCAAAGGGACCTTTGGGCATCCCAACCCTTGGTCTTCCTAATGCTTCCCATTTTCCCAAAAACTTTTACAAATATTTTAGAATATTACAATGACCGATTTCTCACTAAGAGGGCCCCGCTTGACTCTCTAGGAACTTCTTCCACGCTGCAGCTTCACTGGTGAGATCTTCAAAAGAATTGGGCTCCAAGAATTGGATATTAATCTCAAACTTTTCAGCCTTTTTCTTGATGGCCTCAACCCTGGTTGCATTTAGTCTCACCTGTTCTTATAGGAGCTGCAAACAAATGGCTGTATGGCCTATTTCAATCTTCAAGGTTTGTTCATCAATGGCTTTGATGCATTGTACTTTGGCCTCCTCCTCTTGTTGTCTTCTCTGCAACATTTCTATAAATGAGTCATGATCTGGGAACTCGTGTAGCCTTTGCTCAGCTTCTACTTGACACCGGTTGTAAATGAATAAGGCTCTCCTGAAAAATTCGGTGCAAAGTCCCTTTGGTTTCTGGATAGTTTTCTTGAAGTCCTCTGTAGTAGTGATAGCGAACTCCATCAAGTCATAATCTCGCTGAAGGGTTTGTCTATTCTTGTCTGATAGTCCTGCTGGGACTTCCTCACCTTTCTCTACCCTTGCCATCCTGGTGGTCAATACTTCAAGGATATCTTGTGACCTATCAACAAAGTAAGAAGCAGTCTCCAGGATTTCTTCCAATCGGCTATCAACCTAGAGGATCTGGCATCTTTCTTCTTCTAGAGCAGTTTGCAGGTGCAGCACCTTAGCTTTCTGGGCCTGGATGTGTTCTTTGGTCGGCTGCAGATCAACCTGCTGTTCCTTTGCTACTTCCAGCTTCTCTGTTAGTTCTTTAACATATGCAGCATTGGACTCGTATATAACATTTTGTTGCTCTTCCAGGTCTTCTTTCGACCTCATCTGTTCTCTTTCATTCTTCAAGTCCAGAATTTCTTGCTGTGCTCTTTCCAGGCTTCTTGTGTTGTTTCCTGTGCATGTGCTGCTACCTGGATGGTGTAGATTTCACTCTTTGTAGCCTCCATTTCTCTGAGCACATGATCATATTTCCTTTTAAGTTTATTGCCCTCTTATCTTTCCTTTCTCAGGGTGTCCTTCAGCTGAGAGGAGGTTTTCTTGGTAGATTCTATTTCATTCATCATTCGATCTATGTTATCTTCTAAAGCATGTATGGCTACCTTCCCGGCACTTATGGTAAACCTCGGATCTACGTCTGTCCCTACCATCACAGCTTTATCTGATATCATCTTGCTAGTCATTCCTTCTGCTTCTATCTTTTTCTCTGTTCTCCTCATGATTCTTTTGGTAGCCCTGTCATAATATACCATGGTAAAGTCAGGGACTTCCTCCCCCCTTTTCTGCACGAAGGGTACTAACTGAAGCGTAGAGGTTGAAGGAGTAATGGTGGCGGGCACTTGAAGGATCTGCACTTTAGGGTTTTCCTCTCCTTGGCTCTGCCCCGCTTGTGTTTCAGAAGCCTGCTGTTGTGTTCCTTCTATCTTTTCAGTTTCTTTCCTCTGAAGCTCTTCGTTCAACTTTCTCTGGGTCTCTTCGGCTGCTTGCCTAGTAGCTCCTTCCTTTTCTCTAGCTGCTTCTTTTTCCAGTTCAGCTGCTTCCTGGGCAGCTTTCCTTTTTTCTTCTTCTCCTTTTCGCAGCCATTCTGCAGCCTCCTCTTCCAACCTCTGAGCCTCTTCTCTTATTGTTATGGCTGCTTCTTCAGCCCTAGCTTGTTTAGCCTTCTCTAGCTTAAATCCTTTTCCACCCTTGGTGGATTGCTTAGGTTTGAATCTCTTGCGGAGCTCTGTCATATTTGGATCCATCTTGTAAACCGATTCATCGCTATTGAAATAATGGCTGTATTCGTAGGTCACGTTGTGTTTCTTGCATTGTTCTGCTACTCTGCCATGAGTATCATTCCTTCGAAAAGTCATTTCGCCAAAGCAGAACTTCCCTAGTTCTTCTATGAACTCGGGCGCTTGTTTTACATTTGTGAATTTATAATTTCCCAGTTTAAATGGAAGGGGGGGATAGGTAGTCTTCTTGTACTGGAACAAGAAGTGACCAACTCCATCAATGTATACTTGTCTGACTGCCTCCTTGTGGATTATATAATCTGTAGCATATTTGAGCAACATAAAAGGGGTCTTTGACCCTCCAAACATCCTGATATACATACCATTTTCAGTCAGAAAGTAATCTCCATATTCATCAATGACCTGCATAGCGTCTTTTGACATGAAATCACATTCTTTTTGGAAGATGAGTGCGTATAATGGCATGAGGAACTGCTCATAGACCTCTCTATAGTGACTGTGATATAGATGAGCCCCTAGAGGTTTGTATGCCGCATATACAGGCATTCTGTCTCTATCCCATACACACTGGAGGCCTGGGAAAGGCAGATGACAAAGTATGAAATCTATCAGGATCAAGCTCATATAAAACTCAGATCTCTTCCTGGCTTCTCCTTCCAAAGCTGCAGCCACACAAGAGGAGAGACTGCTTGATACTATACTTGCCCAGTTGAAGATTGTGCCTTTCGTGGCCACATAGAACATCAGGGGTATCCACTCGAATTTGAATAGTCTACCATTTTCTCTCCCGAAGATCCTATTCAACATTAGAGCTATGAATCTGTAAGTAGGTCTGAGACTGGTTGTGTCATATTCTTCAGTTGCTCTATGTCGATATAGCTTCCCTGGCAAGAGCATCCTCTTCATGTTTTCTACAAAATCCATCCTAAGGTTGTCCAGCCATTCATTTGTCAGGAAGAGCTGAGGCTCCTGCAGGTGGTAAGCTAAGGCCACATACCCAGGGCTAAAGGCGGCATAACCTTGGCCCTCAACATTACACATAAGCATTGAGTTGTGGTTGGTATTTGGTAGAACCCATCTCATCACCTCCGGGCATGGAAACAACTCGGGCCTGGTGGAAACTTTCATAATGGCATATTTTTCTATGTTTGTGTAAATGGGTGCTTCCTCAAGACCGGTGTCTAGGACTTCCCTGCGGGAAATCATCCTGTATATGTCTCCCCATTTATATTCAGGTTCAACCCCAGAGACACATTGGGTGTCTTCATAGATGTACTCAGTTTTTGCTTCTGTGTCTGGTGCTGGTACTTCCTCCACCACTGGGGTTTCTTCTTTTTCCTCTTGGACATTGTATATTTTTCCTACAATGTAAAACATTATGATATTAAGGATTTTCAGGCTTGTGAACATTTTGCAGCAGTTTTATCTTTTCTCAAGTGCATCGGATCTATAATGGGATTTAGACTTAGGCCCTTCAGGCTAAAAGATTTGAAATGGTCGTCCAATATTTTACAACATACTATTATTCTATGTTAATATGTAAACAAGAAATAGGCCAACACATGTACACACAATCTCGCCATGCCTTGTGTATCAAAACTATCAGCACAAAATGGACTCAGTCTGCCACTGCACTATAATGAGCCAGGTCTTAATGTGGTGTAAAATCAAAAATGGAAATATTCATTAAATGGCCTAGCCTCAAAATTACATTATTCCACAGTTTTCCATTTTCCAATCAAACGATATGAAATGCAAATGCATAAATTTCAAACGCAAGGCGCGACTACAGCTCTCTGAATTTAGACATGGTTTTAGTAAGGATAACACAAAAAATAGCGAAAGCTTATGTTGCTCACAGACATGGTATTTACATCGATGCGACTATAAACCGTGGGAATCCAAAACAACTTTTCGCACAGGGGGATCCCACCAGCACCACTACTCATGCTACCCTCCAAACGCTAATACTAACAGTGGCACAGCCCTAGGATTTCAAGGTAGCCTGTAATGACGAACTAAGCGGCGCGGGCAGAGGTTAGGGATCAAAAATGGGAAAACCAATTAGGGAAACTAAGCGGCTAAGTATTCACTATCCAAACCCCCGTCAGAAACCCTATCGAAACCACCGATGGATCTCATTATTACTAAACCAGGTGCAGGCAACATGAAGGCTGCCTGCACCTTGTCTTCCTTTACTGTGCTCAGGGCGAAACTGAAATGGCAGAGACAAAAAAAAATGAAATGCGGGCTCTACAAAGGCAAAGACTCCACCCCCTCTAACCGCAAAAACTATTTGGCTGGAAACCCTAAAAAAAAGGGCGCAAACCACTGGGTGAACGGTTATGACAAACCTAGCTACGGGAGAAAAATTCTTCGGGCGAGCGAAAAAGACTACGGGGATCTAATTCTAGCAATACTCGAACCAATACATAAATCCCTTAATCGAAACCTTGAAAAAACACGATGTTAGGGTGTAAAGATCCTACCTGGAAATCCAACAAACGAGTGAGCTGATGCCGGTTAGACTTCTCCTCCTGCCACTTGGACACTGGTACACCAAATGCTATATCCTCACGCGTTCCTAAAATTGACAGCTCAACTTACCGCGACAGTGCTCAAAAACAATACAAAACCCCGTTTGTCGCCCCGTATATATTGAAAAACTGCCACACGTGCGGGAAAAATTCCATCGGGCGCGAACTGAAATCGGGTCGGGTGGCCAGAACTCCATTTCCTCCGCAACGGCGGACAACCCCCTGTACTCACTTGCTCGCAACGGCTAAATAATGTTTGAATCACCATCGTCGGGCGTCGGCGGACACCTTGATCGGATGATCAAGATTTCGAACCCCTCCGCAACGTCGGGCCCTCAGAGTAAAATGTCGTCCGCAATGGGGAAGTAAGCAGTGGTCAATCGTTCCGCTATCCAGCCGGGAGATAACCAAAACGTCGGAGCGCTACGGAAAGTCCTTTTCCGGAAACGCTCCGCAACGTCAGGAGGGAAAAGCAACACACCGTCCGCAACGGCGGACGAGGAAGACTTCACATTCCTCCGATGAAGAACCAAAAACCCGTCCACAATGGAGGAGAATCAAACAATCACGTGCAACGGTCGGAAGATTCCAAAACCTCCCGAAATGGTCGGGACGAAAACAAAAGTCCAAGACTTGGAAATGGGCTGCAACGGTGGGGAGGAATATCATCAAACCGCCTGCAACGGCGAAACAGATGAAAAACTTAACTCCCGATTGACACGGTTTTGAAAAAATGGGCAAAACAACAATGAAATCAACTCAAGATGGAAATCTTTAAGGCATGAAATCTTCAAAACATGTAATGAGGAGAAAACCAATCGATGGGCAGCAACCAAAAATGCTTCAAAATCCATAGGCCAAAAAATCGAGAGGTTGTAATCAAGAAAGAACTGACTAATTCAAAGTAAAAAAGGGGGCTCCCAAAATTTTAGAATTTTGGGAAAAAATGTTGCGGTTGCAACAACGCGAAATACAAATTAGGTCACAACCATAAGAACTCATGAGACAAAAGAAGTAATATCCCTCGATAATCTATCAACTACATTCCTAACTCTATTTATAGGCTTGCACCTTTACAAAAATGTCCACATAAACTGAGTTTCTAACTAACTTGGACAAAAATTATAACTACTTTGACCAGACCAACCACACTTGTCAGTAACTTTCTCTTGCACAATCCACTTTGAAACTTGTCTATATCTCCTTTGTCGCACCTTGCACACTTGATCTCCTTTCCAACAGGCCCCCAACACAAACTTTTGCCTCACCCTTGATCCAAGTTAGCTAGATATCATTGGTTCATTCAGCTTGAACTTGAAGCTATCATGTTCTGTTCACAACTGCTCAACCTAATATCAACTTGATTTTGCACCCACCCAAGAGTACCCTTTGAAAGTATGTTTTTAATACAAATGCTTGAGCCACACAATTCTACAACGTTGTTGAAGATTTGGATCAGACAACTTGTGCGATGTCTACCCTGGAGGTACTCCAAAGTTGTCCTACACAAAGAAAAAAATTGTTGACAATATTAGGGGCCTTAGACCCTAACAACACTAATTTAATTCATTTTAATGTGGAGAATTACAAGTCCAGATTACCCCACCAGCTCGTGTTTCAAATCACGACCAGAGTAGTTGGGAGAAAGTTCCATAGGACCATTTTTTATGAAGGAGCTTCCACCTTGGTATTATCTGTGACTTGCTGGAGAGCCATCGGTTCTCCTGAACTTACAAATTCACCCACAACCTTGAAATATTTTGATGTATGAGGTTTCCAACCTCATGGTCTATTACCAGCCCTTTCGATCGAGCTTGGGGGAAACATTGTTTCCATTTAAGTGGAGGTATTCCATGCTTCGTTGGATTACAATCTGTTATTGGGGAGAAATTGGTTCTATTCTATGATGGATGTCTCCTCAACAGTTTTTTGGACTCTCCAATTCCTTAATTTAGGGTAGATTGTGACCATAGATCAACTTGATTTTTGTTCACCAGATGTTACTCCCCCCACTGCAAATAATATTCCTATGCTAGGTTGTTGAAGGATTCAATCCCCTCTACCTTATCAATTTGTTGGGGTAGGTATGTTGAAGGATTCAACCCTCATGGGAGTGTTCCCTTCAACCCCTCCTAGTACAGAAGTGGCAACTATGAACATGATTTCCACGATTGGTTGAAGTCCTAGAGGAAAAGAATTTGTTGAGTCATCCTCTCTAGGCCCTTACAAAGCATTATATGATGTTGTTCAATATGATTTTTATGTCCATTCTGATGATCTCCATCTTGTGGCTTCGAATCCTTACCACCTTCCCTATTGGATAGAACCCTCTCTCCCCACTCTAGACTATCTCTCACAAAATTTTCTGTCGGATGAGTCCATTGTGGAGGTCATGAGTGTGGATGAACCTATATGGGAATATCATCACCATAGATCCTATTTCCTTACCAATTCCAGTTCAGTAGAATTTGACACCTGTATTGTTACAAGGCACTGATTCTGAGGGAAACATTTGCAACATCACTTAGACAACCCATATTGACATATAAGTGAAGCCCATAATTGTTGAGCATGTTCATGTAGGCCAAAACTATTCAACAGAAGAAACTGAAAGTTATAGAGCTATATTCAAAGAGTTCCTAGATGTTTTCTCCTCAATGTATGAAGAAATTCCTGGTATTGATCCATCCATCCTTGTACATGATATTAAAACGTATCCCATGGCAAGGCTAGTCCGACAAAAACTACATCAAGTCCATCCTAGGAAAGTTGATACTATTAAAGACAAAGTGGAGAAAATTTTGAAAACGGGGTTTATTTATCTCGTACCACTGATGGAATGGGTGTCTAATATTTTCCCTGTAGCTAAGAAGTAGGGAACTATTAGGTTTTGTATTGATTTCCAAGATCTAAATAAGGCTTGTCCCAAGGACAATTTCCCTACTACACACATCGATCAAATCATTGATAACTGTGCTGGACGCATCATCTTCTCTTTTGTGGATGGCTTTTTCGGCTACAATCATATAGAAATTATTCCCATTGATCAGCATAAAATGACATTTATTCGTTTGTGGGGGACCTTTGCATATCGGAAGTTACCCTTTGGTTTAAAAAATGTTGGAGATACATTCTAGCGCGCCATGTCCTATGCTTTTCACGATATTAAGCAAATCATGGATTCATATCTGGATGATCTCCCTGCTCATTCATAGCAATGGGAGGACCACCCAGTGCATCTTAGGGACATTTTCCTTAGGTATCGTAATTTTAATATTTAGCTTAATCCACACAAATGTGTCTTTTGTGTTGAGACTAGACGTCTTCTTGGATTTTTAGTTTCCAAAGATGGCATCTGGATAGATCCTTTGAAAATAGATGTTATTTTTTCCTTAGCTGCCCCAACTAATATCAATGAACTCCAAAGTTTGCATGGGAAGGAAAAATTTATTCATCGTTTTGTATGAAAATTCGCAGAAAAACATATGGCCATATGTTTCCCTTAAGAAGGACACTCTATTATTTTTGGATGACCAAGCCCAATGAGCTTTTGATAATTTGAAACAAGCTTTGACACATTAATCGGTGTTTCACCCCCCAAATTACTCAAAATACTTTATGTCGTATGTTGTTTCCTCCACTACTACTATTAGTATGGTTCTATTGAAGGAAGATACCAACGACAAAGAACAAATGATTTATTACCTAAGTAAGAGTCTCCTTGACTCTGAAACTCATTGCTCATGTGTGGAGAAGCTAGCTCTGGCTATGGTCATTATTGTGCAAATGTTTTTTCACTACATCTTACTACGCACCACAATTTTTCTTGCATATCAAAACCCCATGTATTACATTTTGACTCGTCAAGTACTAGGGGGAAACTATTCTCGTTGGATCATCATCTTACTAGAATTATATCTTGAGTTTGCTAAGGCTACTTTGAAGAATTCCTTGGGTTTGGTAGCATTAATGTGTGACCTTCCCTATGCTCTGATGGAATCTGAGCCCAATGATTCATTTTCGGATGAATTTTTGTTCCTCATCATCACAATCGACCCATGTGTTGTAAAGGAAAGTTACCTATGGCTAGGGTTTAAGAGGCCATCAATGTACTGGGGTTGAAAGAGAGATGCATAAGGTTTTGCAAGTAAATACAAGAAATATCAGAGATTATAATGGTTCATACCTTAGCCAAATGAAGGTTGATCCAACTACCCCTTCAATCTTCCTCTTGCTCCTCTTGCTCCAAGAGACCTGCAAAACAAATTATACCTTCCTCAAAAATTTTATGACCACATATAAAGCAATGATAATCAAATAAACATGAAATAATGATCTGACTAACATCATCATATGATCATAAAAAAATATTCAATCACACATTGAACAATGATTTGGGAAGAAGAAGGACATCACATCTTTATTAATCTTGAAAACAAGTACAAGTATACCTTCTCTTCAAGTTCGGCACCTCACGAAACATTGATCTGGTTCTGATGCTTCTCTTCTCCAAGGAACTTAGCCTCCAAGCTTTCCAACACAAGGAGAATGCTTCTAGGGCAAAGGTGTGGGAAAAGAGAGGCCCAATTCCTCCAGCATAATGATGCAAAAATTCAAGTCCCCTCTCATGGAACTCCCTACCTCTATTTATATGCTTAATGAAGAGTTAGGCCGGTCGAAGACAAAGTAGTTACAACTAAAGAAGTCAGTTGAATAACTACCCAAACTACACAAATTTTGAAATACATATTTTTTTGACATTTTTTGGAGGTGTACGCGGGTATTATATATAGGCAGTCACATACGTACGTGGGTTTCCTTAAGGAAAGTTGCATACACATCAAAAACTAATTTTAAGGGTACTTTTGGGAATTTTCAAACTTTGGTGTCTTCTAGAAAGTTTTAGCTAACTAAAATATATTTCCAACGGTGTAGAGATGAGGTCAAACAGAGTTACAGAACTCAAGATATGTGTAGCTAGGGCTTTACCCCTAGCTTGTGCGAATGAACACCTACTAAGGAAAATGGATTCCTTAGTAGCAGTTCAATAATATGTGAAATAAAAGATGCTAAACAGTAATAAAAACTAATCTAAACATATTCATGAAGCAAAACAACAAAAAGTAAAGAATGATTTTTTATTGATCTGACCTCCAATGTGGAGGTTGGTGAAGCCCGTTGCACTGATCCGAGAGGTTGCTCC
>LPNX010919353.1:58609-78139 GCA_001517045.1 Pseudotsuga menziesii
TTGCGAGGGTAGGAGCTCATCGTATGGCCGATGGACATCATAAGTCATATTTGTTTTTCCTGGGGTGTGGAGAAGAGAAGGAACCAACTAAATCCCGGAACATCGATCTCAAACGAACCACAAGGACTAAAAAGTACATAACCTCAATAATGGATGAGGAATCATATGATCATCTGGACGAGGCGGGCATTCCCATGCTCGTATCAATATACATAAAAATAATTGTGAGGCCCGAAAAGGGGGACCTGTAGGATACATAGAAATCCACTGTGTATATCATAAGGGTCCAGAAGGGACACAAATCTGGAACATACTACTGGGCTGACCATGTCTGAGCTGGACAACTAAAGCACTGGAATGACAGCAGTGCTACTGAATGTGGTTCCAAAGGAACTGAGGAGCTGCTGGATCAAAGTGACAATGGTCATACTTGCCATGGTACACTGATCTGGAACTGAACTGGGTACTCGAGGAAGCCTGGAACTAGATGGCTTCCGAATACAATTGCCAACGCAGCCCGAACATCCACAGGAACATATGACTGGGCGTTCCGAAGTGACTCACCAATGTGCTAGAGTCGGGGGAAATCCGGGGTCTTCGACAAATAATGGAATGGATATACATCCTGCGCGATTCTCAATGATGCGATTAAGGTGCTGAAGTTGAGCATGTGAGAAACAACTATTCGGAGAGGCAATGATGACTCCTCCCAAAATGGTCCGTAGGCACTCACCACAGATGGTGATGGGTCCAAGGCGCAGGGGCCTCTAGGTCTATCCTCTAGAATAGAGGGGCTGTCATCGACAGAGGGAGACCTGCACCTATCAAGGCAATGATGTTTCCTTGATAGGAGCGTGAGGTGACAAAACCAAACTGTGACAGTACTGATGGCAGGAGTGCTAAACTGGGGGGAATAACTGGGCAAGTAGAGTGGGTGGACTCAAACTTCCTTTGTTCAGAGTATGATGGCAGGGATGATCGGGCAGCATATGAGACTCACTGGTGGTAAAGGGATCATAGCGGTATAGGATCTGAGGGTGAATGGGATGAGGGAGATTCAAGCTGTGGTAAAATGGTAGGAGACTACAGAATACTCTGAACAAAGGCGACCTTAGTGGTGGTGCTGCCGAGAGGATCGATCATAGCGCCAAGAGGCGCGGGGGGGACTTCTTCATGGGTTAGGGAACTAGAAGAAGTGTAGAAGGAGCAAGTCGACATAAGTCGACTTAGTCGATCAGCTGACTAAGTCGGTCGACCGAGTAAACACAGTCATTAATTCTGCTAACTAATAGTCGTGTCAGTTCACCGAACCGACAGGTAGTTATTTTTGTAACTGTTTGTAACCTGTATATATTAGGCTGTTGAGCCTCACAAGAACTCAGTTCAGTTCTTGGCTTTGTACGATCTATTGAGAATAATATAATATGTTCATCTAATCTGTTCTTGTCTCTTGTATCTGTGTATATTTCTGTATATTTTTGTATGTATTATTGGTAACCTTATGTGATCTGTGAGATTACAACATTGGTTCCGTTGCCGGTAGTACATAACTGGAATATATGCTCACATATGATACCAGAGCAGGAGATAAAGGACTGGTGGGAGCGTAAAATTGCTAACTATCTACAAAATTACACACGACAGAACAGATTGTCCATCGCAGAAGCAAAAGCCAGATTTTTCACTGACACTCACGAAAAGTTTGTCGAATCCGTGCCACACCTGCTGAAGCAGCTTTTGGATGAGAAAACCGGACAAGACTAAAGAAGAACAGTTACTCCAGAAACTGATCCGAGGAGGACGTACAAATCTATCGGAGTGGTTCGAAAAGATAGCCAACGATTTCTGTGAGGAACAAGCAGTCGAAGATAGGACTTCTGTGGAAACTGTTCGCCAGAAATTTTTCACAGAATTTACTGATCAATTCTTGTGTTCCTTGCCGACTTTGCTGTTCAAGTTTTTAATAGAAAAAGGAGAAGGCCATATAGTCGAATCTCGACCACTGTTATGCGAACCACCCTCAAACACTAACTGGGCGGAGAAGCAAAAGAAGTGGGAAAAATTCATTGCTGAAAGGGAGTGGGAATATTTCCTGAGCAAATAGACAGCATTATTCGAGCTTTCTAAAAAGCATCAGGTAGGCTATGGGGGGGTAGCTGGTCATGTGTCGGAGAGGGAGCAGGGTGGATACCAGTCGACCAGACTTAAGCCAGTAATGAACAGTCGACCGAAGAGGAATTGATAGTATTGTATGAAAGTATGTCGGACATTAAGAGAATCAAGAGGGACGAAAGACAGCAGAGAAGGGAAGCCAGACGTGAACGAGCCGACGAGCTGCGTAGAGAACAGAACCCTAGGGAGACCGACCGAGATGAGCATCCACCAGAGTCGGGTCATGACCGACCAGAAGAAGGCATGGAAGAAGCAACCGGCCCTAAGGACGAAGAAGTGTGGATAGAGCAGCAAGAAGCTCTCCAAGTAACGATTCCCGATGAAGTAACCCTCTCCCCCGTCAATCCACATACCGTAATACAGACTATTATTGAAGACGACCTCCGACTGAGAGCTGGTGACATCACACTCTGGAGTCGACTCGGTGATGAACCGTACCTGAGCCGACATCTAGTCATACGTCGACCGGTCGAAGGGAACTGGGTGAACTTTCAAACGGCACCTTCCTTTCGCAGTATCCACTTGCTCCTGCCGACACATGAAGGAGCACCCCCCCTGCCACATACAACTTTCAAAGATAACCAAGAGTCAGACCTGAGCACGCAAAGTGACAGTGGGTCATCGAGAAGACAAATTATCAACAATCCGTTGTACCGCGAGAAAGAATCAACCACCGACGGAGGCACAAGTTCCGTCGACCAAAAACCCATCGTCACCCCCACAGGTTCGACTATATCATTGACCCCACCTCTTTCACCCCCACCCACACCTCCCACCTCGCCAACTTCCGAGAGTAGTGATAGTGACTCAAGCATGGGTCACGGATCTGCTCAGATTCCCCTTTATGAGGGCGACAAAGACCCTAGACGACATTGGTTCGTCTGTGAGTCGATATGGGAGGCCAACAAGGTAACAGAAGAAGAACGCCAGATGGCCCGGTTCATAGGAGCCCTAAGGAAAAGAGCTCTAACATGGTATATGACATTTTCTGAACGGCAGCCCAGAGCAACAAAAGCTGAGATAAAAGCACAATTCCTATCATTTTTTAAGACCCCAGACGCCAAACACCTGGCCACCAAGAAGCTGAAGACAACATCACAGAAGCCAGGAGAAATAGTCTGCGACTACGATAAATGATGGAAGGATCTATTGAGCCAGTTAGACTATACTATTGATGAACAATTACTGATTCAATGGTTCCTCGCAGGACTCTCACAGAAAGTTCGCCGACACATCAGTCTGGAAACTTTCAAGTCGTATGAAGATGCGCTAACCAAAGCTCTGCAGGTCGAGATGGATGAATATATCCCTGCATATCCGACCGACCACCGTTTGGAAGAACAGCTGGAAAATGTGCAGAAGTCCCTGAAAGAGCTGACTCTGAAGAACCAAGAAGTCTAGTGCACCAACTGTTCAACAGCCGGACATTCCAAAGATAATTGTCGACAGCAATTCAGCCGACAAGATGTCCGTTTTGTACAAACAAAGGCATTTTGTGACATTTGCCAGGAACGTGGAGACCATTCTACCACCGACTGTCCTTATAATATGAAGAATGGAAAGGCTTCCTGGTGTGCTATCTGCGAAACTGGAAATCACAACATGGCCGACTGCCATCTTAACCTGAAAAAAAGACAGAACTACCAGGCCGTTTACCAGACGAATGCGGTAGCACAGAACACGGAGCAAAACAATAACAATAACCAGAATGGGAAATGCAATGACAGCCGACGCTATGAACGATGACATGACAATCGACGACCAGGGTTTGGAAGAACAGGTCGATTCGTTGGGAATCACGAAATACGGAGTCGTCGACCCACACAATGCTTTATTTGTTACAAAGAAGGGCACAGATGCACAGACTGTCCGTACAAGGACAGAACTGACCTCAAATTTTGTACACACTGTGGGGTAGGCGATCACTCCTTGGAGGATTGTCCTACCATGTTGGAAAAAATCAGCAATAAAAAGAATGTTAATGTCTTGTCTTGTGTCCAGAAGAATGAGGTAATAACTACTAAGAACTTGCACATTGTCACTCAACAAGGCACCAAAACCGGGCCTAATAACCCTCAGATTAGCAAAATCAAAAACACAAATGCATACCCTGACCCTAGCAAGGAACAACAAACATATCAAGAAGCCACACACATATTCCAAAACATTGCACAGCAAGAAGACAGTATTAACAGTTGACTTAGCTCGACCCAACAATTAACCCATCTCATTCAAACAAACGAATCTGTAGGCCAGTTCATTAATTTATTGCATCAAATCAAAAACACTAGTCTTGAGAAACAAACTAAGAACATTTGTAGCTTAAATCAAAAAGACAAAAACGATGTCGACCCACTGGTCGACCTAGAAATTGAAGGATACCATGTACGACAAGTAGTTCTGGATTTTGGGTCCCAAGTAAATATTATGACCAGGGATACATGGGAACAAATGGGCAAACCTCGACTCTATGAGTCAGGCATCTACCTAAAATTGGCCGACCAAGGTCTCATTGAACCTATTGGGGTTTTGAACCTATTGGGGTTTGGAAAAATGTAGACACAACTATTAAAGGCATATCAACTAAAGTTGATTTTGAAATTATTGACCCCAAGGAAGGATCTAGCTCCTTCCCAGCCCTTGTCGGTCGACCTTGGGGTCGAAAGATGAAAGCCTCCATCTCCTTAGATAAAGAGAGGATCAAGCTAAAAGGTAATGGCCAAAAAGTTATTGTACCCATTAACCCTTCTAAAGGAAAGCCTTGGATAGAACCTATTGATGAGGAAGTCGATGTTAGACAGCTATACCAAATCCACAACAATAATGACTATACTGAACCAAACATCTATGGGGAACTTCACTTAGGTAACCAAGACTCGGTCGGTTATAATTCAGATGCTGAACTATATGACTGGGAGATAGAAAACTATGAAACACAAGCAAGAGGGTGCTGGACTATCCAAAAAGTACAGAAAAAACCCACCCGATAGTGCTTTATAGTCTCAATTATCCCCAATATTTTTGAGAGAAAAATAAGAGAACACCCTACCTTACAACCGACTAGCGAAAACACCAGGCAACAACCTAGGTATAAGGAGAGGGAATCCCCAGTCATGCATGTTGAACAAGTGTCTAAAAACATTGGAGAACATGGACAACTATAGAGCTTAGTAGAAACCTTCACAGGTCAGGCAGCTAGATGGTGGGACACCCATCAGACAAAACTACAGACCTGGACTAGTGCTGCAACTTACTTTGTTGAAAGGTTTGGTGGCAGGAAATTAACCTCACAAGCACAGATCCCTATCTTCACCCAAGGACAAAACCCAGAAGAACACATCCAAACTTGTGAAAAAGAGTGGAGAAGACTTGGACATAAGGATGAAAGAGCCTGGCCACACTTATTTCCTTCCACCCTAGATGACTTACCTAGCAAATGGTATAAGATGGAGGAAGCTAAAGGTGAAACCTTTTTCTGGAATGAACTAAAAGAAAATTTCATTAAAGCCTTCAACTTTATACCTGAAGATAAACACTTAGTCGAGCCAGCACAACAAATTAAACATTTCATTCAACCGACTGAAACACATCCTTCCAAAGACCCTCGACAGGTCAAGAACTGCAATAGTCTTCACATAGGATCAAAAGTCGAGTCGACCCGATTAAAATTGGAGAATGAACACACCAAAGGTAAAAGCTTCAGATGGAAATCAAACCATGCTGAAACAACAAAACCAATCCACTCAGTGCTAAGGGTCGCGACTACCGATAAACCCGAACCTCGACCGAATGACTGCAGCAGACTTCCCTGCTACATTCTCACAGTTCAAGGAAGGAAGTCGATAGATCAATGAAGCTAAAGCTCCAGAATGGTTAGATGCCAAAGTAAGAACTAAGGAGGTAGACATTTCAAATGACGACCGACCCAAAATAGCCAAGATTGGTGACTATTGGAATGAACAACAAACTGCTGAAATAGTAACCTTACTTAGAGAATTCCAAGACGTCTTTGCAAGGGATTATAAATATTTGAAAGGATTAGTTCAAGAAATGGGAGAGATGAAAATCGACACTAAACCTGATGTCCGACCTGTTAAGAAACAACCTTACAAACTAGCTCACAAGTATAAGGAAATAGTTAAAAAGGAGATCGACAACATGTTGGAAGAAGGGATTATCTACCCTATCGACAAGTCGGAATGGGCAAGTCCCATGGTCGTACATCCTAAGAAACACGACCCGACCAGACTGAGAATCTGTATCAACTTCCGGGAGCTAAATAAAGTCACACTGACAAATCCCTTTCCCACCCCTTATGCTGATGAAATCCTGAATGAAGTCGCAGGACATGAGTGTTACTCATTTACAGATGGGTTTTTAGGTTATAACCAGGTACCCATAGCAAAAGAAGATAAAAAGAAGACAGCATTTGTTTGTGAATTTGGCTCTTTTGCTTATAGGTTTATGCCTTTCGATCTAAAGAATACACCTGCAGTGTTCTCCATAATTGTTGTAAAAACTTTCCAGGAATACATCTATAAAACTATGGCAGTCTACTTCGACGACTGGACTATTTACTCCACACTAAAAGATCACTGCACATGGCTCCGACTTATGCTGGAAAGATGTCGACAGATTCAACTTTCCCTCAATATTAAGAAATGCATCTTTATGACGCCCATAGGCATACTCTTAGGACATATTGTCTGCAAAGAAGGAATCAAGGTTGACTTTGCTAAAATTAAGATTATTCTTGACCTAAAACCCCCAATAAACCCTAAACAAGTTAGGGTCTTACTTGGTCATACTGGTTATTATAGGAAATTCATCAGACATTATTCTGATATGACTTACCCTTTAGAAGAATTACTGAAAGACGATATCGAATTTAAATGGACAGAAGAATGCTAGATCTCCTTCGACAAATTAAAGAGAAAACTGGTCGAAGCACCCATACTTAGATTTCCAAATTGGTCGACCAAATTTCATGTGCATATTGACGCATCAAGAATAGCAATTGGAGCAATCCTGACTCAACCAAGAGATGATGGGATGGATTACCCTATAGTTTACAGCAGTTGAAAATTAAATAAGGCTAAAAAGAACTATTCGACCACGGAAAGGGAAGCCCTAGGAATGGTATTTGCACTTCAGAAGTATCGACACTACCTATTAGCTAACCCCTTCATATTTTACACCGACCATCAAGCTTTGAAGTATCTCATAAACAAACCTCTTCACCATGGGAGAATTTGTCGATGGCTACTTCTCTTTCAAGAGTTTGAGTTTGAAGTAGTGGTCCAACCAGGAAAGCTCAATGTCGGACCTGATCACCTATCCCAAATCGACACAGGAGAAGAACCGACCAGAGTCGATGACGACTTTCTGGATGCACATCTATTTCGTATAGAAGCAGTACCAGAAGAACTGGAGGAGATTGCTCAGTTCTTAGAGACAGGTCAGGAACCAGAAGGTCTGAACACTAAGAAGAAGCAAATCCTAGCTATGAAGGCTGCACCATACAGCCTCATCAATGGATTTCTATACAAAATGGGGTTAGACGATGTTCTTAGAAGATGTGTACTCGACCATGAACGAGACCAAATTATGCACGAAGCACATTATGGACCAGCAGGAGGACATTTTCAGGCTGACACAACGGCCAAGAAAATCCAACAGTCTGGATTATGGTGGCCGACACTTCATAGAGATTGTAAAACCTTTGTCAGTCGATGTGATAAATGTCAACGACTCGGTTGACCACTGCCAAGCACAGAAATTCCCCTGATCTCCGTAAACCCTAGTCTTACCTTTGAAATCTAGGCTATAGACTTCATAGGACCATTCCCTGTCCCAGCCCGACGATCAGGTGCAAGATATATCATCACTGCAGTGGAATATGTTACTAAATGTGCAGAAGCAGAACCTGTCGAGACCTGTTCAAGTGAGATAGTTGCTAAGTTCATATATGAAAACATCATTACTTGATTTGGTTGTCCGCTCACCTTGATCAGTGACCAAGGGTCTCACTTCATTAACAAAACTATCAAAAATCTAACCGACAAGTTTCACATCGACCACCGACGTAGTACAGCATATCACCCCCAGTCGAATGGTGCAATCAAAGCTTTCAATAAAACACTGACACAAGGATTGACTAAAATATGCAATGCCGACAAGGATGACTGGGATGAGAAAATTCCTGCAGTCTTATGGACATACAGGACAGCCTACAAATGGTCAACTGATCAAACCCCTTTTCGACTGGTATATGGCCAAGAAGCAGTCGTCCCTCTACACTTCAGACAACAGGCACCTATAGTTGCACAACTACTACATGTCGATGTCGAACAGGCCAGGAAGGATCGACTCTTTCAACTTAATAAAATCGAAGAACACAGACTTATGGCCATCCAACACCAGGAAATACAAAAACAATAGCAAAAAGCATGGCACGACCGTAATATCAAAAACAAAAATCTGTCGGTCGGTGACCTTACTTTACTCTATAACAGTCGAGTAAAAGGAAAACCCAAGAAATTGCACACAGAATGGATGGGCCCGTACATGGTCGAAGAAATACATCCCAGTGGGTCGGTCTGACTAAAAACATTACAGGGCCTGGTATTTCGGAAGCTCGTTAATGGAGCCCGACTTAAACGATATAAAAACAAAAACAAAAACAAAACAAAAAAATCATATAACGGTCTTAACTGACCACCAAAAACCTATAAAAAGTTAAAAAATTCCAAAAATCAAAACCGTACACTCATAAACAATCAGCATGACAGCAAATCACCCCTCCGACAACCGACATCACTTCCATCGACCATCTTCATCGACCAGTCATGCTGACCACTTTCACCACCGACACCGACCGTCGACCTCGAGAGTCCCATCACACATTAATGGCCTCGAGCGCCGAACCAGATCCCCCAGATTGCACTCGAGTATTACAGTTGGACTGTCAATTCCGCCATTAATACAACCAGTTCGACACTCCACCACACACACGCATATAAATAATGGACCGCCCAAGATTCATTCACCTCACCCCTTATACACAGAGCACTCGCATTCCCCGTCGACCAGAAACTACGAACCCTGTTACCAGTCCGACCAGTCTGATATCATGGCACCTAAACTCACCCGCGCCGCAGCTAAAGCAAAGGAATTCCAGGCAGAGGATACACCATTAGTCCAAATACTGAAGCACATCAAGAATGCAAAATTCCAGGAGGGCCCCTTTCAGAAACTCTGGGCCGAAATTCAAGACTAGGCATATGAAGGCAGTAAAATGACACATGCCGCGGAAAAAGTCCGGAACAGCAACATTCTCCAGTACCCTAACGCACCATTGATGGCTAGTTTCGGCGGGACAAAGGAAGCTGCTGTCAAATTTATTATCAGTCGTTACCACATCGGCCGATTCTATTTCGACCAACCGATTGACATCACTGGGGATGTTATTTCGGTGCTTACGGGTCTGTCGAACAAAGGCAACCCTATCCCAATTGGGATTAAGGAAGGACTCGTCCAAGAACTCACAGGCACACCGACTGGAAATAACTCTAAAGGACTAATGATAGGACAGATTGCGACCCGGACACCACAAATTGTGGCGAAAATCATTGCCATCACTCTTACCTTGGCCGGTCGCAGCAGCGAACTTAAATTAGAGATGCTGGAGGCGGTCGACACAATCGCCACCAATGGAAAAATCTACCATTGGGGAGACTATGTCACCGACCTGGTCAAAACTATATGCGAACGCTGCCAGGAGACAGGGGGTATTATAAAATTTCCCTCTTTAATCATTTGGATTGTCATGTATCATATCTATCCGGAAGGCAGTCCAATCTTCCGGGAGCTGACCAGATTTCAAATGCACAGGTTTAAACCTTTTTCCCAAAAAGGAACCTTGCATGAATTGTCACAGGGAAAAGTCTTCCTCGAAAAATGGTTTTAGCAGCTCAAGGTTCGCACGACGAGGTGGAGGGTGCCCCAAATCATCCAATGAAACCTCCCAGCTGAGTCTCACATCCAGCTGGAACTCGACCATACGTCAATATGGTATATGCGAGGTCAAGACCCCAAAGCAAAGGACCTAGACTACTACCCAACAGTCGAACAAATATTTCGGGAGTTGAGTCGACAGGCAGGCACAAAGGTACCAATTCCAGTAGCTGCCACAGAGGTCGACTTCTCTATCGTTGAGCCTCTTACAAACCAAGAAAAGGAGGAGGATTATGAGCTAAATTTGTACATCAGCACTTTCGTGTCGGAGGACACTCCGACTGTAACCACTACTCGGGTGCACTTAACAGTGAAGCATCCGACTGCACCCGTAGTGGACCCCCCATCGACACAACAACAACAACAAACACCACCACCAGCACAACAACCAGTACAGTAGTCAGTTCCTCTGACTCCAGCAGCTACCGACCCACTGCAGGTACCGACAGAATAAGTCGAGGAGGAAGACAACCCTGAATATGCTGTGTCTCGGAGCATTATCAAAAAGCTGGCAAAGGAGATAGCCGTCGCCCAAAGGAAGATCAAGCTACAGAAAATACAGCAAGGCAAGGGTAAGCATAAGCTTGTCCTTGCTGACTCCACCGACGACGACGAGGAATTAGCAGCAGTAGCACTCGACATTGTCGAAGACACCTGGGCTAATAAGGTAACTGTTGAAACCCAGTTTCAACGCTTTATTGATGCAGGAGCTCCGGAGGGTCGGCCCAAGAAAGCCAAAACTTAGTCGACACCTAAAAATATAGTCGACCTTGTGTTCACCCCTCCCCCTCCATCCCCGACCACCATAGTCGAGGAACAAGCACCGGTGCAGCAGGCCGACGCTTCCCCATAAGTATTTGAAAGAGTTATCCTAGAGGCACTCAGGGCCAGGGCCAGCACGGACGCTGAACTCAAAGCTTTCTTTCAAACGCTACCTGCACTATTCCAGTCGGCACAAACAATACGGACAACAACTCTGCTGAAAGCAAGCAAAAAGACATATGCCCAGCAAACAACAGTATTTACAAGGGTTCGCGATGGTGGCAACATATCAGGGCATGAACAGACCTTCACCGACTACCAACTCCAACCAGAATAAGACATTATGTCTTCCGACCAAAGTTCGCAACCCCCTTCTCCATCACCACGTGGATCAGGAAACCCTCCATCCCCACCTCCACCATCATCATCTCTACCACCTCCACCACCCCCTGATTCACAGCCAAAACCACCATCATCTTCACAGCCGGAAGTGGACATACCACCTCCTCAACCAAAAAAAACCCCGACCGATGAACCACCCCTTCAGACACAAGCACCTTCGACCTCTGGTCCAACCTCCACTTCTGCAGGTCCTCAAAACAAACCAACAGAACAGGAAACGGAGACGACAGATCCTCTTCATAGACCCTCTCAACTAAGGATTAGCTTATGGGATGCAAGCTTGTTGACCGACTCAGAGGTTGGCCAACTAATCAAAAGCCTAGCAAAAGAGTCGAAGAGGAGGACGACCACACTAAGGAAACAACTCAGGGACAAGGAGACAGAAGAAGTCGAGTTTCTCGGTAAATGCAGGTCTCTTGCCCAATCCATTGTCCCCGGACCTGTCGAAGTAGCTACAGATCGACCTTTGGAAAGGGCATATCAGATCTTTGAAGGGATGGTATCGACCATTCAGACACACCTCCAAGAGACTAAAGCAGAACAGAAGGAAGAAACTGCCCGACTGCTATTGGCCCAACACACTGCATTCTCAGAGGCATACAAGGTCTTACAGGACCATATGGAGGAATCTATTGTCACTGAGGAAGTACTCAGAGATTGGCCGACTCACTATGGGCAAGTATATCAGTAGACGAGACAAACCCGACAAGGCATCCAGGCTCTAGAGGCTCGGAAGTCTACAGAAGCAGAACTAAGGCAGACCATTGAGGAGCAGATTGTCATGGAAACCAACAAGCTGCAGAAATTAGAACGTGAGGCCCACCAGTGGGTTCAACAAGCTCTACCTAACTTGGAGAAAGTTGACAACCTCTACCCCCACATAAAAAGACTCCTCCAGGCTGCAGACGAGCAAAATCAATTCTTGGGTCCGACCATGGAAAACATAGCAGAAATACCCATGTCTGAAAAGATGTCGATCCTGTCAAGTATCACTACCTTGACCATCGATATCGAGAAGGCATTACAGAGTTGGACCGACTTTCAGCATCAATTGGCCATCACAGCTCCAGCCATTGTTGAAGTCTGCGTTCAGAAAAGACCAACCATCCAACTGCACAACCCTCAACAGTAATCAATTTTGGAGACAAATCGATTTTTTTACCTCCCTATTTCTTCGGGACGAAGAAATGTTTTGTTTGTGGGGGAGATGTAGAAGGAGCAAGTTGACATAAGTCGACTTAGTCGATCAGCCGACTAAGTCGAGGGACCGACTTAGTCGACCAGCCGACTGAGTCGGTCGGCCGAGTAAACACAGTCATTAAGTCTACTAACTAATAGTCGTGTCGGTTCACCGAACTGACAGGTAGTTATTTTTGTAACTGTTTGTAACCTGTATATATTAGGCTATTGAGCCTCATAAGAACTCAATTCAGTTCTTGGCTTTGTACGATCTATTGAGAATAATATAATCTGTTCATCTAATCTGTTCTTGTCTCTTGTATCTGTGTATATTTCTGTATATTTTTGTATGTATTATTGGTAACCTTATGTGATCTGTGAGATTACAACAAGAAGTGTGGATATAAAATGGTACTGTCATGTGGATTTTACGAGCCCAGGACAATTCATGCTCGTGGTTGCTTTCAATTTTAAGGAGTCTGAAAGCAAATAAGAAGACTCTGAAGTAATAGAATGGTACTGTCGTGTGGATTTTACGAGCCCAGGACAGTGCATGCTCGTGGTTTCTTTCAATTTTAAGGAGTCTGAAAGCAAATAAGAAGACTCTGAATTAATGGCCAGGCAAGGAGGAAGTGTTCATTCAAGGAATATTTATGATGACCAGGACTGAGGGTGGGGGGGAACACTGGTGGGCCTCCTTGCGGTGTGTATGAATGGTGGCAAAATAACGAAACATTTGCAGTATGACAGGAGTGGATGGCTCATGTGAAATAATCTGATGACGGCTGATGTGGCGCGCAAATCGATGCGGCAAGGTGTAGGGACGCAATGTTGAAATTGTACCAAGTGAGAGCGAGAAATGATCTCAAGTATCATCACGAGCTCAGAAAAATGAATCCGGCTATATGAAAAGTGTTAAAAAATGGAGAGCGGCCGAAGTGGCACGCAAACCGAGGTGACTATTGGTATCAAAAAAATGGGCAAAAATGGTGTAGCAAAAAATAATGCAACGAGGTGACCATCGTGATGGTTTTGTCGTGCTGATTCCAATGGTGGAAACGGTTCGAAAAACGGTCTGGGTTCAGAATGGCCAAACAAGAGAAAAGTCAACAGACTATAAATGGTAAGTGGGCCCAACATGACAAGTGTCATTTGTACTATTTGACTTTGACTCGTGATCGTAGTGGACCAGAGCTGAGGTGTCATTTCTGGACGATCCGACCGGCCATTTTCAGATTCGGGAGATACAGGTATTCTGTCAAACTCATACCTACATTGTAATTAGGTTTGGGGGGAGGGTAGTGATTCCTAGGGTCTTGTTTGTACGGTCCACGTGGGTGGACCATGAGTTTGGGGGTCGAAACCGCGGTCTCAGACCGCGGGTTTAGACTGAGACAGCCACGGTTAGGGACCGCGGGTTTAGGCTGTACAGCTGCGGTTAGGGACCGCGAGTTCAGGCTTGACAGCCGCGGTCGGACCATAGCTGTAGGCCTGAAAGCCACGGTCGGAGACCGCGGCTGTGGGCCTGAAAGCCATGGTCGGAGACCGCGGCTGTGAGCCTGACAGCTGCGGTCGGGGGCCGAGCTGTTCTGGTTTTTTGGATGAGTGGGAAGGTCTATGAATTTGATATGAGTCTGATGAGACTTCATTGTGTGATTGACAGGATGCCACAGGTGCTATGGAGGGAGCGGGAGATCCTGAATGATATTATGGTCATCATCCAAGAGGATCGTCGGGTACGATCGATGTTGGGGTTGTTTGGGCTGCCGAAGTTTGCGGAGATACCTATGATACGGTCAGTAGCGTTGCTGCTGAACCGATTGGTTAGTTTCTGGGAGCCAAAGATACAGGCTTTTCGAGTCCAGGGTGAGAGGGTGGACCTCACCCTGACTGATGTATACTTCTTGACGGGGCTTCCCTGTCTGGGCCGGGTGTCAGATACTCAGCCACGGGTGTCTGCGGATATCGACATGGATGATATGCGGGAGCGATTTTGTGGGACAGAGGCTCAGGTGCATAGGAATGCACTCTTGGTGAGAGACTTACAGGAGCCGGCAGTACGGGTGATGGTGGCATGTGTGGTGCGTATTTTGGGGTCCCAGTCACCTGAGAAGGTGTCTGGGGGTCAGATGCAGCTCGTGGAATGTGTAATGGCCGGGACTTATTTTGCGTGGGGCCAGATGTTCCTGACCTGCGTGCAGCGACAGCTGACCGCAGCGAAGGAATCTGGTAAGGGGTTATGCTATGGTTCATTTTTATGTGCATTCTTTATGGAGAGGGTCCCCACACTACGGCCGCGGGTGCCGGTCAAAGCGGGAGGCTTGAGGGAGCCTCAGATGGTGCGGTGGGGAGAGATGATGCGCCACCGTGGTGGTGGGGACGTTGGGTGGTATTTTACGCAGGAGCTATACCTGTAGTGGCTCTAGCTACCACTGACGCTGGAGGATTATCCATATAGGGATATGGACTTCACTGGAGATCCAAATGCACCACGGCCACCAGGACAGGCATGGGGGCCTGATGGTATGTATGATTTATATTGTCCATTTTTATGTATATGATATATTGTTGATGTATTGGGACTGACAAATGGGTGATTTGCAGATGTGGGTCTGAGGCCACCGCTGGGGCATGTGGCATGCAGAGGGATTGTGGCCGTTCCATCTTTTCCTGGGCGAGGGGAGGTGCGTCGTCGAGATGCAGAGGGGACACTGGAGTCCGTATGGGCACTATTCAACCATCTGCTAGTAGGAGTGACTGATGAGGGATGGTGGGACCTAGATCCAGCCGTGGTCCAGGATTGTTTGAGGGCACCTCGGGATTTTAGATCGATTGCGATTCGGGTGGACCTATTGGCAGACAAGGCACGGGCACTGGAGCCCAGACGAGATGAGGACTCGCCAGAGGAGGAGCGGGGAGAGGATTTAGAGGCAGTGGACACTGACAGTGATGTAGGGTACGACTCTCATTAGGGAGAGTAGGGGGGCTCCCCCCAATTTTTTGTAGCTACGGCCTGTACCTAATGAGGCTTTAGGGATGTACATATGTTTTTGTATGGCTGAGTTCAGGGGTACTCAGGACATGTATAGCACATGTATTTTTTGTTGATATGTATATATATATGCACATGGATGCATCTTTTTTATGATGTTTTATCATTTGTACGCACGTGGATGCGCTTGATGATGTTTTATATGTTTGTATTGCACGTGGATGCAAGTAGTCTAGGATGTTGGGCACGTGGATGCCCCTTGTGTGTTTTATGTGATGTGACATGATTTAGTTATGATTAGGCACATGGATGCCCCTATGGATGCAAATGTGGATGCAATGCAGTATTTTTGGTTTTATATATATATATGGATGAGAGGCTATGGGATAGTGATGCATGATGGAGGTGTTACATGGTGTGATTGATATGCCAGTCTAGGATGTTATTGGCCATTTGATCTGCGACATTATTTTGAGCTCTTGGGACATGTGTGAATGTGATGGATTCAAACTGTCAGTTAAGTTGTTTTGTACGCAGGAATTTTCTAAATAGGCAAGGATCGCGCACCTGGTAGCAGTTGTTGATCTGGGAGACAAGTAGCTGGGAGTCCAAGAACACATGAAGGTGACGTATGCCCATCTGGAGGGAAGCAGTCAGGAGACCGGTCACAGCATCATACTCTGCCTGGTTATTGGTAGCAGGACCTATACATGTTCCGTCAAGGTGAATCAGTTCGTTGGAAGGGGAATACAAGACCCACGCTGCAGAAGCCAGGTTGGGAGACCAGCGGCTTGCGACATCAGTGAAGCCAATGTAACAAGGTGCAAAATGGTCCATCTGTGGGCATGCCAAAAAACAACGAATGTGAGATTATGGTAAAAAAGGTAAAAAACAAAAAAGAGAGAAAACTGTACAATGAGGACCAATGAGGTCGCGGTTTCAGTTATGGGTAAAAACGTTTAAGATACAACCCATTACAGGGGTTGCGGAAAGGGTGGCCTTCAGAGTCAGCTAAAATGTATGCCCCCTTACTGAGGCAAGTCTGCATGATGTAAGGGCCTTGCCACATGGACTCAAAATTTCCTTTACCGGTTTTGTCATGGGATTGGTCATAGGCGAGGACGAGGTCCCCTTCGTGGAAAGTTTGAGGGTGAACATGTTTGTCATAACTGGCTTTGGAGCGGTTTTTGGCAGCTTCGATGTTCTGTAGAGTGGCACGACGATCTTCATCAGCTTGTTTGAGGGATAGCAGACGTTGCTCAAGGGGGGAGGTATCAGGGAGAAGCTCAATGGTGATGTGTAAGGCAGGTATCTGACACTCAATGGGGAGGACAGACTCTACACCGTGAACTAAATGAAACAGGGTAAAACCAGTGGTGGTCTTGGTGGAGGTATGGTAAGCCCATAAGGCAGGGAATAGCATATGGTGCCAATTGGACTTATGCTGATCAACAGTGCGTTGGAGTATGGTTTTCAGTATTTTTTTAACAGCTTCACCTTGACCGTTCCCTTGAGGGTAGTAAGCCGAGGAAAATTGGTGTTCAAACTTGAGAAAGGTGGATAGCTCACGCCAAATGGAATATTCAAAATGTGATCCATGGTCTGAGACCAACTGTTTAGGGACCCCAAATCGAGTGATAACATTGTTAAAGAAGAAATGGGTAGTGGTATCAGTAGTACAGTTGAAGGTAGGCATGGCTTCCGCCCATTTGGTGAAGTAATCAACGGTGACAACAATGTGCTTATGGCCGTTCGTAGATGTTGGTCTACACTCCATGAAGTCGATGGCCCACTTGCAAAAGGGACCAATGGTGACGACAGGGTGTAACAGAGCAGGTGGTGTCCGGGCTTTGGGGGAAAAAAGTTGGCAGTTATGGAAATGCTTGACCGCAGTGATGCAATCGGTGAAAAGTGTGGGCCAGAAGTATCCGGCGCGGATGACCTTTTGGGCAGTGGCCATCCCTGAGAAATGGCCACTGCAGGCACCACTATGACAATCATTAAGGACCTGTTCAGCTTCCTCGTGTGTAAGGCAACGACGAAGAATCGTGTCGACTCCTCGTCGGTAAAGGACATCTCCTAGGAGGAGGTAGCGAGAGGCCTGGTGACGGATACAACGACGTTCATTACGAGTGATGGTGGGTCGGAACTTCTGCGTGCGCAGGTATAACAAGATATCACCGTACCACGGGTCATCAAACAAGATAGTGAACAAGTGATTATCAGGTAACTCCTCGGAGATAGGTGGGGCCAAGATGAAGGAAGGGAGATCAGTGATGAGCTGGGAAAGTGCAAGGGCTTTAGTGCTCTTAGGTGTTCGAAATGTGAGGACATATTCCTGGAGGATAATGACCCATTTAGCCACATGACCTTGCAGGAGACGCCGGTTTAAGAGATATACCATGGGGTTAGAGTCGGCGACGACTGTGGTGTGACAAAATAAAATGTAGTGTCGCAATTTTTGGACGGAAAATACCACTGCTAGGGCTAGTCTCTCCTCATATGGGTAACGGAGAGGTGGACTGGAAAAGGTCTAGCTAACGTAGTAAATGACATGCTCTTGGCGTGAGGTGTCTTCTTGAACCAAGACTCCGGAAACAGCATGCTCAGATGCCGAGATGTAGAGGATGAAGTCCTGAGAGAAATCTGGAGGGGAGATCAAGGGGGCTTGTGTGAGAGATTTCTTGAGGTCTTCGAATGCAGCTTCTGCTTGTTCGTCCCAGATAAAGGGTATGTGGGTACGGAGCAGGCGCAAGAAACTGTGAATGGTTGTGGTGTAATCAGGAATGAAGCGTCGAAGAAAATTGGATCGCCCTTGCAGACTTTGGAGTTGCCGGAGCGTTCGAGGAGAGGGAAGGTCTAAGATGGCTTGGACTTTCAGGGGATCAATAGTAATTCCTTTCTGGGAAATAATGAAACCTAACAATCATCCTGCCGGAACACAAAATAAGCACTTGTGTGGGTTCAAGTGGATCTGATATTTGCGACAACGCAAGAAAACTTGCCGAAGGTCAATAAGGTGGTCTGATCATTTTCGGGAACGAGCTGTAAGGTCATCAAGGTAGACAAGCAGGATATGGACCAAATCATGAAAACAATAGGTCATGGCCCGCTGGAATGTGGCACCAGCATTTTTAAGGCCGAAAGGCATGACGGGATAGGCAAAGGTGCCCCATGGGGTAGTAAAAGTGGTTTTGTACTGGTCTTCCTTACGGATTTGGATCTGATTGTATCCGGAAAAACCGTCCATGAACAAGAGGACTTCATGCCCCGCACACGCATCAATGAGCTGGTCAATAAATGGTGTAGGGAAATTGTCTTTGGGACAGGCACGGTTTAAGTCTTGGAAGTCAGTGCATACTCTAATGGTGCCTTGTTTCTTGTTGACAAGAACAGGGTTTGAAACCCAAGTGGTATAGGCAATAGGATAAATGAATCCTGCCGTGCGAAGTTTCTCAATCTCCGCTTTGACAGCTGGGAGTTTTGAGGGATGAATAGGATGTTGTTTCTGATGAACGGGGGGTACATCAAGCCATGTGTCAATGTGGTGCTCTATAATGGCAGGGTCAAGACCAGGCATTTCGGTATAGGACCAGGCAAAGACATCACGGAATTCTTTGAAGAGTGCTTTGTATTCTTCAATCTCCTACTCAGTGCAAGATGCTCCTAAAGCGATGAGTTCGGGGGTGCCTCCGGGGGCAGCGATATCAATTTTGATGACAATTGAGATGTTGGCCATGTTACCCTCTTCGAAGGCATCAGGAGCAGGAATCGGGTTCTTGAACCAGTCAACCTTGGGGGGAAGGAAGTCTTTGGATTCAACTGCAAATTGGGTAACAGTGTTAGAGGAAGATACATCTGGGAGGAAGTAGGAACGATGGTGCATGTCATCCCAAGGATAATATGGGGTAGTGAGAGCCTCGAGAATCTCCTCATCCGTACGGAATGTTTGTGTCGTCAAATCGGTTGACGAAGGAGTAGTGGTGGAAGAGATCATATAAATGGTA
>LPNX010919353.1:78531-132903 GCA_001517045.1 Pseudotsuga menziesii
TGGTGCGTCAGAGTAAACGCCCATCCCCAAAGAAGAAATGAATGAGGTCGTGGCACATGAAATGGGTTGTTCAATGATGGGGAGAACATTTTCGAGTGTTGCGAGGGCATTGGGATCATGGTAAGTGAGTTGGTCAACCTTGACCACACGTCCCTCATGGGGGAACATCATGGTACGAAAAACAGTAGAAGCAACTACTCGCATGGCATACATGTAGCTGCGGCCAAGTAAAAGGTTATAATCAAGCTGTGCATTGATAACCTCGATGTTTACGAGGATGGTTTTGCCAGCTAGCTGGAGGGGGACGTTAGTTAATAGGCCTTGTGGTTGAGCTGAACGGCCGTCATAGGCTCGCAACGCAGTAGAGGACTGCTGGAGAGGAGGGGATCCCATTTTCTGCCAGATGGAGGTGGGCATGACACATGTAGAAGCACCTTCATCAATAATTCATCGATGGATGACAAAATTCCAAATGGAAACAAAAACTTGGAATGCCAAAGTGGAAGACAGGCGAGGTTCGGATTGGTCCAAATCAAATGCCATTAACTGCGAATCATTTGGATCGATAGCCCCAATGGCTGAGAGTAAAGTCTTGCGCTGTGAAGGGCAGGTTTTTAAGACTTCTAACACAGACACGGCTGCGGGGGATTGGGCTAAGTCATCGACAATGTTGTAGTTGGAAGCAGCCCACGCATTGGGGTTATTGTTGATACGGCGAAGTGGAAAACGGGGCGCTTTGGGAGCGCTATCTAGTGGAGGTGGAGGTATATGTAACGCCTGATCAGTGGGATGACCGTTAGTAGGTGTATCGGCGGGAGGGGCTTCAGGGGTGGAGCCATATTGGTTCCGCCAGGTCTGGAGGTTGATCTCATCGGAGGACATCATCAACAAGTGGTGGGTACCAGAGTCAAGCGTGGGTTGATCGGGAGCAGCGTAAGTGATTAGCTGTTGGGTTGGTGCGTTGGCTTGAGGAGGAGCCAACGGTTGGGTGTTCACTATGCCTTGGGTTGGTAAGGGGTTTTGCAGCACCAAAGGTGGCTGCTGAGGTTGTGGCGGGTTGGGCAGTGCTTGAGGGGCCGTCTGCCCTTGGCGTTGTACATCAGCAGCCAAAAGTTGCCGAACTCGCTCCATATGTGGACAAAAATGTGTGTAGTGGCCATAGACCCCACAAACAGAACAATGGTAGTTTGTTCGCAAATTAGGGTTTTTAGCCTGCTTGGGTGGGTGATCAGGGTTTTGGTTAGCAGGGGCCGCATTATTATTAGCGGGGGGAATAGGGTGTTGACCAGCTTGCTCAGTCGGTTGGTTGTTCCCACGATTTCGGCCTCTGCCGCGGTTTTGTTGGACCTGGTTACGTTGGTTGTTCTGGTTTTGTTGCGGGTTTTGTTGAGCGTAAACTTGCCCTTGGACAGTAGGTGGATTCTGAGGTTGCGCAGGGGGTGGAGTAGGCTATGGTGGATGATATGTAGGTGGAGGCTGCGCAGGTGCAACAACCTGAGGGTGTTGCTGATAGTGCTGTGGAGCGGGTTGTGGATTTGCCGCAGGGGTTGGCTGTGGCAGGTAGTAAACGGGTTGGGCTTGTGATGGCGCAAGAGCTGGTGTAGCCTGCTGGTGATAGTAAGGCTGAGATGCGACCGGGGGGGCGCAAGCAGGAGTCATATGACCGAAACACTAAGGTGGACATGAGGGTCCATGGGTATGGTGGTGATGTGTCATGGGAGCATACGGGTTGTTTGCTCCCGACTGTGAGGTAGCCCGTGAAGGGTCAGGGCTAGGGGTAGGACGGGCTATGGAAAATGGTTGAGGCTGCGAAGAGACACGGCCAATGATGCCGTCGGCAATGTGGGATTCCCCCGGTGCATCGTGCTGGGAGGAATTGTCGTGAGGGGTGTCAGGTATAATGGTATAGAGATAACCTGACTGGGCATAAATGAGATCGAATTGCTGGGCCTTAAGGATGGCCTCTTCTTCAGATTGGGGTCGTTCGGATGCTACATCCTTAGCAATGATAGGAAGGAGGGATTTGAGGAACCAGTTTAGGAAGATCCGGTCGTCTAACTTGATCTTGCATAAACTACGGCGTCGACACCATTCATGAATGTGGTCCGTGATGTGGGTAGCCATGTTCTGTCTGCATGATAGTAGGATCTCAATGCCTGCGTCATAGTGGACAGGTAACTGGAAGAACTGTAGGTAGGTCAAGGCAAGGGAAGTAAAGGTGGCATGGGTTCTGTGGGGTTGTTCGATATACCACTTGGCAGCAGAGCCAGTGAAAGTGCGATGTAATAAACGGAGGCAAATAGAGTTGTCTACTATGGAGTTGGAGGAACACCATAGATGGAAGGACATGATATGGTTTTGTGGGTCCTCACCTGCCTTGCCCTCGAACTTAAGGATGTCAGAGGGGAGCTTGGTGGGCATGTGAGGCCACGCAGGGTCGTGTCGGATGGGGTCGTTGGTTAATCTAGCTAGGCCAGGCAGGTTGAGGCTAGCCTTGAATGGCAAACTGGACGAAGGATGTGACACGGTAGTGGGTTGGACCAAGTTGGGGCCGATGCCCCCAAGTGGAGGGGTCATGTGAGGGAGGGTGCCCCCAAGTGGGGGAACTAAGGTGGTATAGGACAGTCCTGCACCACTATGGGTGGTATGGGTCACTAATGGAGTGGGGATAGGTATTCCCGCTGTGGGAATCGGTGCTGTGAGGGGAACAGTAGAGGGGCCCCCTGTGGAGGGCATACCCAAAGTAGGTGTGGTAACTGGTGTCGTGGTGGATGTGCCACCAACAGTCCCTACCAAGATGGGAGTGGGAGTCACGCCAGCCATGGGGCTAGTAGGGGTAGTGTAAAGGGGGTTCTCAAAGTCTGGCTCAGAATCGAAGGTAAAATAAGGGGCGTCAGTATCTGGTGATGGAGTTCTATGCCACTGACGAGTAGAGTCAAGTGACAAGGCTCGAGGTCTATGATGAGTTGTATCAAGGGATGATGATCTGGGTCGAGGACGGGTGGTGTCAAGGGAACCGTGCTGTGGGGGCTCACCTCTGAGGCCCCGAGAATGTCTCGGGGACTCAATGGTGACAAATGGTGTCAAATCTTTATGGGTTGAGGTAGGTATAAAACAGCTCAAAAACTCTAATGCAACCTAGTGTGCAGAAGGAGAGCTCAAAAAATAGGGCGCTCAGGCCAACAACCAACTCAAAACACCCACTGTAACTGCGTGCTACAATAGGCAGAGTGTCAACAGAAATGGTCAGAATACCAAAAAACAACAGGTTTCCTACAAAAATAAAAAATGGTAGACTCACGAGACCAAAAGGGGGTAAGGGAGCATGCAAACACCTAACTAGAAGTATTATGACTCAACTAGACATATCCTCTGCAAGGTGATGAAATCCAAGTCAGACAATATGAATAGGAAATCCAAGTGGCTAAGGTATCCCCCTACCAGGAGGGACACCGGGTAGTCTAATCCTAGAAGAATGTAAACTAAGATACCATGTTCATGACACGTCCAGAAAAGTAAATATGCCGCTTGGTCCTTTAACCGCAATACCCCTATACAGGGATATCCCGAGAACTGCAAAAGGTAGCCCTTTAGTTACTGAATGGAGTTCGGTATTCCACTCAGACCTCCGGAACCAATCTCACGACTTCAACCCTCCTAAGAGAGAGGCCCTCTGATAAACCGGTTGTGACTGTGTCAAAAAATACTAGGGGATTTTGGTTCCCTAATAGACAACAACTGTGTCTCAAGTGTAAGTAACCGAGGGGTGTTTTTGGAAGCCTATCCCCCCGATCCTACCTAACTACAAAAATTCTTTTGTGTTCCCCAAGTGGGGTTAGAATGTTGGTTGAGTTAAGTAGTTTTTAAGTCTCACTTTGAATTAGGTGACAAATTGTGTGCTTGTGAGGTTATGAACCCAGAAGAGAAGTGCTAGGGCAGCTTCCTAACAATAATAATACTAAATGAAAAAAATTTTACCATGCAAAATTATATGAATAAACAATGCTGAATTTTTTTTTTAAAAACAATGCTGTAAAAAGGTAACAGGAATAATGGTGCAGAAAGGGCTATAGGAATGCAGGTAGGACAGATAGCTGTGCAGGTGCATAAAATATGGCAGCAAAGGGGCTGGTGTCAAATATAGGAAAAACTGCAGAAATCAGACCACAGATCTGAGATAAAAAATAGCGGTCGGACCGCGGATTTTAATGAAACAGGCGAGGTCGGGGCGCGGGTTTGAATGAAACAGGTGTGGTCGGGTCGCGGATTTTAATGAAATAGGCGCGGTCGGGGCATGGGTTTGAATGAAACAGGTGCGGTGAGGGCGTGGGTTTCTGGCCAAAAGACACGGTTGGGACGCGGGTAAAACGGCTAAAAGGCGTGGTCTAGTCGCAGCTAAGGGATGGAAAGGCGCGGTTGGGTCGCAGCTAAGGGCTGGAAAAGCGCGGTCGAAACGCGGCTGTGAAGGAAAAAATGGTTGTTTACGATGGCTGAAAACGACAGCCGAAAGGAAAAAACGGGAAATAAAATAAAATAAAAACCAGCGGAGTCGCCAAAACTGTAGCTAGGGTTTTATCCCTAGCTTGTGCGAATGAGCACCTACTAAGGAAAATGGATTCCTTAGTAGCAGTTCAATAATATGTGAAATAAAATATGCTAAACAGTAATAAAAACTAATCTAAACATATTCATGAAGCAAAACAGCAAAAAGTAAAGAATGATTTTTTATTGATCTGACCTCCAATGTGGAGGTTGGTGAAGCCCGTTGCGCTGATCCGAGAGGTTGCTCCGAGCTCCAGCTGTTCCTTCTCTTTCTCCAATGGTGGAAATGGGCCAAAAGGGGCTCTCACGGTGAAAGTAGCTCAATGGTAAGCTAGGGTTTCAAGAGCAATTTTGGCAGAGGCAGGATACTTGTGATTGTGGATATGAAATGAGGGGTCTCCATCACTTATTTATAGTGGTGGAGTGTCGGTTTAGGGTTAGGGTTTCAGCTGTTTAGGGTTTTTTCCTCCTTTTCCTCATTATTTTATATTTTTTCTTCCTTTTTGGATTTTTTTTCTTTTTTGGAGGAATTTTGGATATTTTTTGGAGGAAAAGAGGGTTTTATGGCCTTTTGGAGGCATTTTAAGCCTTTTGGAGGCTTTTTCGATGGTTTTATGGGTTTTTGATGGAAATATGGTAGGAAAATGGACAAATGAGCCATGTAATGGGGTAGATGAGGTAGTGAACCTTTTTTGGGTGTTAACGATATGGATACTCCAAGTTAGGTGTTTTTTCAATGACTTTGAGTGACTTTCATGAAGTGTCATCATGGAAGTGTCAACATGCGACGAAATCATGGGAAAGTGGTCATAGGAAGAGATGTGTCATTTTGAGATATAACAAATTCCCCCTAATGTATGAGGTTAGAGGGGAGAAGATAGCCGAAATACATTATAAAGGAAACAACTGAGTATGGAGAGAGCAGAGAATCCAAGATCGAAAGGCTCGAACAAAGGTACTTGAAAGAGAGATAAATGTCAGACCAAAACTGATCTTTGGGACATACAAGTCCATATACAAATCATCGCCATAAATATATATGCAGATCCAACATATGTATAATTGATGAAACTGTCATGGTTGCTCAATATGCAAAAAGGTGCCATATCAAATCTAAAGGAGTCATGGCCACAAATGAACAAGGTGGATCCATGCTCAACAATTGATCATAGACACAAGAATACAAGGTGGCTCTATGTCTCAGTAAAATGTCATATAAAATATACCAAGGTCTTGCGCAACTTGGGCAATAGCGAAATGACGATGCTATTGTCGGCCCAAGGTCTTCAATCCAAACCTCCCAAAAAAGGTACGAATCCTAACCATGTGAATAAAAGAGCTGAAATTTGAACATGGAGGAAAACGTTTGATTACCGGTCAATACTGATAACCGTTAACAGACGTGAGGGAAACCACCATTAATGAAAATTGACCCCAAGGTACCTAGTACATTCTAACAAGTGTGAGTAAAAGGACTTGAAGTTGAACACTTAAAGAATCCATCAAGTAGGAGACATTAAGGTATTCCCACTACCCAATAGCGAGGGAAATTGCCACTGATGACTACGATCCCCAAGGTACTGTCATAAAACTCTAAATCTCATTCCCAGAGCAAGAGTTGTTGCAGTCGATAGGAAAAGATCCGTTGGAAGGAAGGAATTAAGGAATCCTTCATCATCCAACATGAGGTAAGTCAAAGACTAATTGGATCTGGAATTCGTACTGAATTTCATGACAAGGACCATCGAAGACATGATGTAATGAACTGATACCAGGGAATGGATGACACAAAAGGTCAAGGCAACTGCAGAATGGCCGACAAAGGTTTAATCCTTGAACAGTGAGCACGACACAAAAGTGACTTAGGTATATTTTGACACAAAAGGACCAATGACACAAATCTACAATGTCAGAAACATTAACAAATTCCCCATATAATTGGAAAATAAACCAACTAGAGGAGTAAAAACTCTGAATCGGGATAAGATCAAAAACTAGGACCCAACTGTTGATAGACTCAAAATTGGTGCTTTGTTCAAGGAAACAAGACTTGTTGCCATGATATAAAAAACATGTTAATGAACTTCCCTTCCCCTCTTTCTTGTAAAGGTTTAATGAGTCCAAGAAATCAAAATCAGGACCATCTTCATTTTTGGCAAGCTCGAAGAAAAGATAGAAGAATGCTTGATAAAGCAATGATTCGTGGATTTTATGAGCCTAAACTAGTACATGCTCGACAGTGTTTTCATAGTTTAGAGAGTCTAGAAACTCCAAAGAAGACTCCAGGGGGGTCCTTTTTCATCCAATTTAGTCTTCTGAGGCCAGAAAAATATAAAACATACCAAAGAAGAACGCTCTTAACTTTCGAAGAAGTAAGGCGCACATTTTTCATACTTAGTCAGGAAGGTCAGAAAAAGGTTAAATTACCACCTACCCAATGCTCCTTCAAAAGTAGCATATAGCCTGAGTTTTATGAGTGTGAAGGAAGGCAAGATCACTCAAAAAGATCCATTTGATTATGAGAAATCGGACTTACAACAGTAAACTTGATGCTTTGTTCTTTAGGGTTTAACAAGCATGACAAAGACATAAAGTACACTCAGAATATTTTTCATGTTTTGGTCTAGAGCACGAAAAAGAGAAAACTAAGCTCATACCGAGGGTTCCTTTTCCATAAGTTTAGTCCCTCGGGTCTGGAAAAGTGATAAACCTATGCCTGAGAATACTCTTCTCAATTCCAAAGAAAAGAGAGTGTTCCTTACTTGTATTATTCCACATGGTCCAAGAAAGTGATAACCTACCACCAATGTGGATGCCCATTCACATATTCTTAACAAGCCTGAATGGACAAGTTTATTCGGTAGTCAAGTCTATTTTGAGGAGTCATACTTGGGCCTAAATAAACTCAATATCTTTCCCATGAAGTTTTAATGAGTCCAAAAAATTCAACTCGTGACCTCCTTACTATTTTTAACGAGCTCAAAGGAGAGCAGAAAGAATGCTCTAAATGAAAGGAGATGAGTGTCAGGCGCAAGCGAAACTAGTTCCAAGGGAGGAACAAACCTATGCATAATGCAAGGAACAAGAGAAAGGTAAAGACACTTGGGGAACATCTCTTCAAGGTAAAGGGTGTCAAGTTGCAAAGGAAAAATGATATAAGGCTTAGCAATGATGAGAACAAAGATGAGGGCTTATACAATGAGCTAAAAGCATCAAAGTCGGCATCAGGATCATAAGCGTGAGAAGGGTACATGCAAATGTAGTTACAGCTTAAACAAAAAGACAAGGCCAATAAACAGTTGTGAATCCAACTACAAATCCTGTCTCCAAGAAACAACAAAATCATAATCACATTCAAAAGAAAAGATCCAATGCAGGTCACTTTGGCAGAAACACATGTGACTTTCCTAACTTCTATAAAAAGTAAAGTCAAGGTAGAATCAACTTGTTGGAGCAGGGTCCTGCAGCTACAAGAAAAGTTGTTGCATTGGGACTGGAAAGTCATAAAAAGACAGTACCTGAGCGGCCGAGAAGAGAGAGCTCAACCACTGCACTTAAGGCAGTGGTGAAGACAGGAGGGCTCAGCTACCCTCATAAAGGAAAGGGAGCAACGGGCTAAGGTATTGAAGACAAAGGACAGCAGGAAGCAGCACCCATACCCACGATCAACACCGGGAAGCATGGAAGGCTGCAGAAAGCTGTGGTGTGACGGTAAGAGACAGCCCACAATACAGATGCACCGACTGTCACAGTTAGGGTTTTTGGGTTACTGTTGGGAAAGGCCCATATTTTTGTAATGGTGAGACCTTCGGGACACCTATATAAGCATGTATCTTGTAATGTAAAAGGTTAGACAGTTAGACAATTGGGTAGCTGCTTAGTCAATCAGTCGAGAGGTAGCTTCTGAGTCATTTAGCTAGCCAAGTGTATCTAGTGTCTCAGTATTGTAAGAGTTGAGCTCTGGTCATGTTAATCCATCTGTATTATCTTACTGTAACCAGTAACCGGCTCATAGAGCATGTATGTAACAATCTGCAAGGATTGAGAGAGAGAGATAGAGGAGGAGTATATTGTAAGAGAAGAAAATATAAGAGACGAGATCTAAGAGAGAAGGGCTCTCGGTTGTGTGTGTGGAGTTTCCCAGAAGATCTCAAGCTGCATATTAGATTTCAGTGGAACTATGTTTACTCTCTCAAGACATAATATAAAAGCTATTTCCCATGGACGTAGCTTCCCCCCTGGAGGTGAACCACATAAAATCCGTGTGTTGTGTGACTATTTCATATGTTTGTGCTTTACTTATGTGTTATCTGTTACCTGTTACATGAATGTTACTTATCAGTGATGAATGTATGTATGTTATCCTTCAGTTATAGTGCATAGAAGGCTAACCACAAGTTGAATGTATCAAGTAGTCTGTATATGAGTTTATTAGCGCTTGGTTCATGTTAGTTGACAGTTATTTTGTTAAGTGACTCCGGTATATGAATTCCATGAGTTCAGTGTAGTTGATGTTAAGCATATTAGACTATAGGAGTCTAAGTGAGGCTATTTAGCTTAACTAGCATACTAAGAGAGAAGCCTTGGGCCATGAGGGCCATATTGAAGTCTTACCATAAAGGATATCGCAGTATAGAAAGGCGATATCGGACTGATTGGAGGAACTGCAGTGTGAGACATCGTAGGATAGGAGCTGAGTAGAGGAGATAGTTTGCACATCGTGCTAGAAGCAGTGATGCGATAAGAGTCCGTTTCCTACCAACGCCAGCTAGAAGGCAGGCTCACTATCGTAGAGAGATCCTGCTGGTGAAGAAGAGTCGTGAGACCAATAGGATGCTACAGAACCCGGTTGAGGACACTTGAGTCTTCAGCTGACCCATCCAAGATCACTTCAGGTGAGACTTTAGGTTTCTTTGCTGTCTGTTGCCGAAAGGGCCAGTGATCTAGGGGTTTTGTTGGTACATAACAAGTAAACCCGGGTCTGCCCAGAGGACCAACAAATGGTTCCGTTGCTGGTTTTGAACAAACTAAATAGCTAATGTTTTGTTGGCATCCTACTAAAGAATAACTTAACCACTGGGTTGAGTCTAAGGAGAAAGAATTTGCTGAAAAAGAAAACAAGAGTCCTAGACTGAGTATAGAGGACTGGTTACAAAAACATATATTCACTGATCTACATATGATATTTTTTGCAACCTATGCAAATGAGTTGTATGACTGGTTATCAAAGTTGACTGATCAGAACATATTCAAGAAGAAAAGGAACATTGTCTGGACATTAGAGCTGATTCAGACCGTGAAGAGTATAGATAATCCCATTTCATGGGTGGTAGACTTCTGGCTTGCGAGTTTGCTAGAAGGCTTCATTACAGAGTTTGCAGTTGATCAAAGAAAAAGTTTCAGTGAAGCAGAGAGGTACTTCTTCAAAGGTTACTGTGGTAAGTACCTAAGCTCTTTAAACTTGTCCATTAAGATGTTATTACATGAAAAAGGAGTAATGGATATAGTTTCAGATGAATAAGTAATTAAGTGTAATGTCACAAGAGTTTGAGAGTGAATTTGATGAAATTGGATGTACACGTAGTGGTAAGAAATATAAAGTAGATTTTAGATCTTCTCTCTTTGAAAATAGTTCAGACACTACTAGAGAACAGAGTCCAAGTAATATAGAGAGAATAGTAGGGGGTATCCTTTACCACCCTTATACCCCATAGAAAACAACCGGGACTCAGAGTAATCCCATAGGAACTACATATAGTACATACTACCTTTACACCACCTACATCTACACCGCTGAGTGGTAGTAATACAGCAAACCAGAATCCACCATGTAGAAATAGGATGGGGGATGACATGAAACTACCTACCTTCAAGGGTACAGGGGCAGAAGACCCAGAACAACATTGGTTCCTATGTGAAGCCATATGGACCATTAAAGGAATCCAGGATGATAATATTAAACTTGTCCAGTTGGTCACTACACTTAGAGACAAAGCCTTAACATGGTATATGAAGTATACAATAGCACCAGGAAGAATGCTCGTACAAGTCAGGACTGCCATGATTAAAGAATTTAAGAAACCTAAGTCCGATTCATAGTGTATCACAGAGCTTAAAGACATTAAACAGCTACCTATAGAGTTCATATGGGACTTTGATCAGAAGTTCAAAGCCCTTATAGACCAAGTCAGCCTTGAGTTTGCGCCAGAGCAACATAAGGAATGGTTCATTGCAGCACTACTTCCTCACATCAGACTTCGATTAATGCAACAGAGACTCTATATGCAGGATGAAGTGTTGGAGATGGAAATGAAACTAGAGGCCTCACCTCTAGCTGATACCAGTATAGGAATGACAAGCTTACAGAACCAGTTAGCCAATCTCACGTTACAGATGCATGAGATTAAGAAAGGAAAAGAGATTGCACAAGAACTATGGTGTATAAAGTGTAAAGGACAGGGCTATACTAAGGATAATTGTCCAGTATTTGTAGAGTATTTATCAAGTGGGGCTCCTAACCCCTTATTACAGACTCAAGGGCCGTTGTGTGAAATCTGTAGAACAAGAGGACATCGACCACCAGAATGCCCTTTACTTCAGATGTATGTACAAACCCCTAAGAACTTATATTGTAACTTCTGTAAGTTAGTAGGTCATGATGAACATAATTGCCGAGCTTATGATCTTACGATAGAAAGAAAGCATGACTTGTATAGAGTCTAGTCAGAAACATCAGGTCCAGCAGGAGGACCACAGCATGAAGAGGATCATGTTGGTCGTGGAGGAGGATTCAAAGGAAGAGGCCGTGGAGGAAGCTTTGGCTGTGGAGAAGGCTTTGGCCATGGCCGTGGATCTATTACTTGTTACAATTGTGGAATTGTAGGACATTATGCTAGGGACTGTAAGAACCCTAGTACGACATGTAAGTATTGCAAGTCCTATGATCACCCTATAGAAGAGTGTCCAATCTTGATAGCCAAGATTAGGGAACCTAAGCCAGCAGTAAACCAGAACATTCAGCTTATTGCTGTTGAGCAGAAAGAGCCAGAACCAAGAGTCCATATTGTGACTCGCAGTGGTACTTCTACTAGTCCGACATCACAGGATGTAGAAAAGAACACAGGTCCGGAGTGGGTGCGCAAAGCCACTACTAAATTAACACCACTCAACCTGCAGAATAACAAAGAAACATTTCAGAAAGCTCAAACTTTCTTTACTGAACCTACAACATCGGGATCGCAGGTACTACCGTGCAGGGGCGTACCACACCAGCAAACACCTTGTGGTGTTAGTCTTGTGCAGATATCATAGGCTACCACATCGGGAAGGTGTGAAGAGGATGAGTCAACAGGGAGTGTACAATAATTCCTGTGGAGTTGCTTGAAACTTGTTAGAAATGAGAAATCTATCAGAGAGCTTTAGCGCATCATAGATCAGTGTCATCCATCTTCTTCCGTGAGCAGTGCACAACATGCTGTTCATAATATTATGGGACATACAAGAACAGGAAGAGAGATGGGACTCACAGCACAAGTTGGAGAATTTGAAATGGATGAGGTAATCCTAGATTTAGGATTAGAGGTAAATGTTCTGACTATGCAGACATGGGAACAAATGGGTAGCCCTAATTTAGCCAGATCGCTTATCCATCTGGGACTAGCCAATCAGCAGCGGGTATCACCATTGGGTCGATTACCGCAGGTACCAGTTGATAGTGATGGAGTCCATAGCTTTGCAGACTTTGAAGTTATAGAGATCATTGGTGATAGTAGACCATATCTAGCTCTACTAGGTATTGATTGGGAAATCGAGAACATGGCTATTATCGACTTAAAGAAAAGAAAAATGACCTTTGAGGATAGTCAGATCCAGGTCATCACACCGTTGGATCCTTTTCAGGGTCCCAGGTATATTGAACCTATCCAAGCAGAGGAAGAGGTGCATAATATGGAGAGCCTCTATTAGATGATAGCTAATCAGAGTGATTACATCAATCTGACCGCAGAAGGAAACATCAGTTGGCGATGCGACAGCTCATGCGCATCAGATTTGGATGTTGGTCTAGAGAACTAGCAGAACAGACTTTACAAAGTCTCAGCTCGTAGATGTGAGTTTATGACTAAGTCACTACGATGGATTGGCATAGAAATTATTGATATTACATCCTTTCATGGCTTAGAAGATGTCAATGAATTTTTACAGCAGTTTGAGCAGGAAATTCCTCAGGAGCAGAGGTTGACAACTATGGACCTTGCAGTAAAAGCCACACTTGCAATATGGTGGCATGCGCATAAAGAACATATCGCATCATGGGATGATATTAAGAGACTGATGGTGATCAGATTTTCTAACAACAAGGGGCTGTTATAGTAGAAATACATAGGAGAGAGTCACCCCAGGTCACATATTCAGATTTACAAACAGATTTGGTCGGATATTCCAGAGGATGAATGGGTTCACTTATTCATTCACACTTTAGACACAATTCCAAGGAATTGGTACACTGAGAAAGAGTTGCGCAGAGGAACCATCACATGGCCACTTATGATAGACAGCTTCCTACTCACTTTCACTTTTGAATCTGAGTATCCAAGCATTGATCAGGCTCTAGATGTAATAAAGACTAAGGTATTTGACGACTGTACCCTATCAGTGCCTCCTCAGCCTGATTGCGCTATCCAGTTGGAACATGCACTAGAATGTTACAACTTCGTAGTAGATCCAGATGATGAGGATGAGAACCCTCATAGTGTCAACATTCCTGAGTCAGAAGGGACTCGTGATGTTGATGGACCAAGACTAGAAATTTCAGCTATCACGAAACCTATCAAGATTAAATAGATCAATATTGGCACAGAAACAGAACCTAAGTTTGCCTCTATTGGAAATTATTGGGATGATGAAATAGTAGGACACATTGCAAATATTTTACATGACTATCAATACCTATTTCCCACTAAGTTCATAGAGATGAAGGGAATAGTAGGAGATTTGGGAGTCATGCGCATACCATTGAAAGAGGATGCTAGGCCAGTTAAGCAGCGTCCATACAGATTGAATCACCGCTATAAAGAAAAAGTTGAGGATGAGATCAATAAGATGCTAGCAGCAGGAATCATTGAACCAGTAGAAGAAAGTGAATGGGTTAGTCCCATGGTTGTATAGGAAAAGAAAATAAAAGGAGAAATCACGATTTGTGTCGACTTGTGCAAACTCAATGACGCATCACTTCATGACCCATTTTCGACACCTTTCACTGATGAAGTGTTAGACAATGTGGGAGGACAGGAGGTCTACTCCTTCACTGATGGCTTTTCAGGCTATCACCAGATCAAAATCCATCCAGAGGATCGACATAAGACCACTTTTGCGACAGAATGGGGCTCATTCTAGTACACGGTAATGCCCTTTGGTCTTAAAAATGCACCAGCTATCTTCTCTAGAGTAGTAATTGCTGTATTCAAGGAATACATCCATAAATTCTTAGAATTCTATTTTGATGATTGGACTGTATTTGGATTAATCAACAAGCATATAGGAGATTGAAGGCTCATGTTAGAGAAATGTAGGCAATATCAAATTTCTCTTAACTTGAAGAAATGTATATTCTGTGCACCATTTGGTATTTTGTTGGGTCATATTGTTTGTAGACAAGTATTGATGGTAGATCCTGCAAATATTGCCATCATTGTACATCTCCCAGCACCCAACTCAGTCAAGCAGTTGAGGACAGTACTTGGTCATACTGGGTACTATAGAAAATTTATCAAAGGTTATGCAAAGATCATAGCACCTATGGAAAAGCTATTAAAGAAAGACGTGACCTTCCTATGGAATGAGGAATGCCAACAAAGTTTAGACACACTTAAAGAGAAGATGGTTACAGCACCCATCTTAGTATTCCCAGATTGGAACAATCCATTTCATGTTCATGTGGATGCATCAAGCATCTCACTGGGCATTGTCCTAACACAGTCAGGAGAAGGGGGTATCGATCATCCGATCACGTACTCCAGTAGAAAGCTATCTATAGTAGAAAAGAACTACACCACTATAGAACGAGAAGGATTAGCCATGGTGTATTCTCTATAGAAGTTCAGGCACTACCTATTGGGTGCCCCATTCAAGATGTTTACTAACCATTCTTCTTTAAAGTATTTGGTCAATAAACCAGTATTAGGAGGAAGGATCTGTAGATGGTTACTTCTATTTCAGGAGTATGATTTTGAAATCATTGTTAAACCAGGAATATTAAATGTCGGACCTGATCATCTATCACGTATAGATTCAGGAGAAGAACCAATTAATTTAGAGGATAATCTTCCAGATGCGCAATTATTCTCTATCCAGATCACAGATGAGTACTATGAGGATATTATTCACTTTCTCACTACAGGGTGGGCACCAGTTGACTTTACTAAGCAGCAAAAGAAACAGTTAGTTGTGAAAGCAATAGACTTCACTTTGATTGCAGGACATCTATATAAGTTAGGTCCAGATGAAGTCCTACGCAGATGCGTGATGCCCCACAAGAAAGAGACCATTATCAGAGAAGCACACTCAGGTACCGCAGGAGGTCATTTCGCAAGAAAGCTGACTGTTCAGAAAATCCTGACTGTAGGTTTATGGTGGCCTACTTTGCACAAAGACACTAAGGAATTTTGCAGATGTTGTGATATCTGCCAGAGGGTAGGAAAACCTTTGTCAAGAGATGAAATGCCACTGCGACCACAGATTATGCTACGAGCATTTGACAAATGGGCTATATATTTTGTGGGTCTTATCAACCCACTAGGGAAATGAACTGGTGCGAGATACATCATCACAGGAACAAAATACCTCACTAGGTGGCCAGGGGCTAAAGCAGTAAGGAATTGTGATGCTGCTACAGCTGCATAGTTCATTTTTGAAAACATCATAACTAGAATTGGATGACCAGTAATTTTGATGAGTGATCAAGGCACACATTTTTTGAACCGCACTATTGAAGCCTTAACAGAGGAATTTCAGATCCAGCACCATAAGAGAACTCCCTACCATCCTCAATCTAATGGTACAGTGGAGGCATTTAACAAGATTCTAGAAAATTATCTTACCAAGATTTGTGATAACCAAAGAAATGATTGGGACCTCAGGGTTAATGCTGTATTATGGGATTATAGGACTACATGCAAGAAACTTACAGGACACACACCTTTCAGTTTGGTGTATGGACAAGAGGATGTTATGCCTATGGAATATATTATTCCCAGTGTAAGAGTTTCTCAAATTACTGAGATAGCTGATACAGATACAGTGAATGAAAGGCTAGCACAGTTGCTTGCCTTAGAGGAAGACAAATTCATCGCAGGATTTCATCAGAAAGTGCAGAAGGCACGAGAGAAAGCTTGGCATGACAGGCACATTAAGAGCAAGAGTTTTCAGATAGGAGAACTAGTGCTCCTATATGACAGTAAGTTTGTTAAGTTCCCAGGAAAGTTTAAGACGCATTGGTTGGGGCCATATCAGATTCAGTATGTTACAGAAGGAGGTGTCGTTCAGCTCAGCAAACTGAACGGGGAACTTCTTCCTATGTTGATTAATAACAGTAAGCTTAAGCTCTATAGTGACAGCCACTCCACCTCCCAGCCCTAACCCAGACAGCTTTGGAAGTGCAGATGTCCAGTGTAGTTGAAAGAAGGCATCGCATCGGGAATGAGTCTACACTTGAAAAAAAAAAAATCCAAGTATGAGGAATCGCATCAGAAGAGTTTATGTTGCGCAAGTCGTAGCACACTTGCGGAGTTCTTGAAACGTTGCGTAGTTTCATGCCAGCATGTAGGTTCCGAACAATGCGATGTACATCACAGCAATGCGATGCTCCCTGTGCCACATAGACAAGTTAGAAAAAAGACAGAGGGCCAGTCACTTCATCTTCTGACAAGCAGTTAATACAGAGATGACCAGTATACATTACCCTAGATTTGGCAATAGTATAATGATTTTTCTAGATTTACTAAATCTTGGTCGAGGCCGGCGCCTACACACAAGTTTCGAGGGAAATTTGATCAGATTTCAGCAATTAATGAGGATCAAAATGATGAGTATTGTCTTGTCCATGCAATTAATACCACCAATGGTTCCAGCCTAGATGACCATTGCTTTGAAGAGTATCACCTTCGTTATAAATTCAGAAGACCATTCACTCAGAAGGGTTACTTTTTCTATTTCTGAGAGTACAGAGCAATTTGGAGATTTTTCCTGTGAAGAGATACTGCAGTTACAGAGTGCTGGTTTTCCCCATTTCACAACCATTGCCCATCTAGAGTATTGCATCTAGTGGTTTCTGTCTGAGATGGAGCCTTTAGAGGACATTGTGTAGAGATTCCAGTGTGGTGGCCTTGCGTCTGTTATGACGACGCCACCCATGGTTGCAAAAGTAGGTAAATCATAGGTCAGATAGCTGCCAAGGATGAGGAGTCAAGTACAGGATGTAGAAGATGTCATCAAATTCTTTGCTGTAGAGAAGCAGAAAGATGAGCCGATCACTAAAGATAAGAAAGCAGAGCAGAAGAATGATGAAAAGAAATCTCCAGCCAAGAAGAAAGTAAAAATAAGAAAAAGATGGCAACAGGAGAAGGAAGATGACCTATCTCATCACCTAAGAGAAGAACAAGAGATTGCTGAGGCAAAGAAATGAAAATATGAATATCTAGGCAGCACGAATACCTAGAGCGATTTGCTGAGAAGAAAAGTGAAAGCGGCAAGCAAAACAAACAAGCAAAACTTCAGAATGCAGACAAAGGCTTGTTCTCAGAATTGAATTCATGGGTTGTATAGTTTTCATATGAAAGGATCCAGACTGAGTGAAATGTTTAAGAAGACTGGAAGATACAGATTTATATTTTAATTGGGATACGAGTTCTAACCCAGCTAGAGAGGAGTTCTCATGATACCAGGGATTTGAATCCTTGTGTTGAACAAATGAATGGTAGGTCTTGCAAGCGACAAGAATGAGAGAATGACAATAAGGGAAGGAAAGCTAAGAGAGACCAATGCACTAAGCTTATAGAAGACTCCACCATTAGTCAATCTATGTCTGAAACAACACAAGAGTGTGTCAAAGCTATGAACAACGAAGTCGCAGGACTTTGCGAGAGACTTACAAAGACTTCGCAGGAAGCCAAGGAGAAGCTACAGTAGGAGAAGCCAGCTATTAGTGGCTCAGGGACGAGCCACAAGTAAGAGTTAGGGGACTATTGGAGCAGGGTCCCACAGCTACAGGAAAAGCTGCTGCATCGGGACAAGAAAGTCAGAAGAAGACAGTACCTGAGCGGCCGAGAAGAGAGAGCTCAACCACTGCACTTAAGGCAATGGCAAAGACAGGAGGGCTCAGCTACCCTCATAAAGGAAATGGAGCAATGGGCCGAGGTATTGAAGACAAAGGATAGTAGGAAGTGTCTCCCATACCCACGATTAGCATCGGGAAGCGTGGAAGATTGCAGAAAGCTATGATGTGACGGTAAGCGGCAGCCCATAGTACAGACACGCCAACTGTCACAGTTAGGGTTTTTTGGTTATTGTTGGGAAAGGCCCACAGTTTTGTAATGGCGAGACCTTCGGGCCACCTATATAAGCATGTATCTTGTAATGTAAAAGGTTAGACAGTTAGACAATTGGGTAGCTACTTAGACAGTTAGTCGAGAGGTAGCTTCTGAGTCATTTAGCTAGCCAAGTGTATCTAGTGTCTTAGTATTGTAAGAGTTGATCTCTGGTCCTGTTAATCCATCTGTATTATCTTATTGTAACCAGTAGCCGGCTCATAGAGCATGTATGTAAAAATCCGCAGGGATTTAACAATCCACAGGGATTGAGAGAGAGAGAGAGGAGGAGTATATTGTAAGAGAAGGCAATATAAGAGACGAGATCTAAGAGAGAAGGGCTCCCGGTTGTGTGTGCAGATTTTCCCAGAAGATCTCGAGCTGCATATCAAATTGCAGCATAACTGTGTTTACTCTCTCAAGACATAATATAAAAACCTGTTCCCGTGGACGTAGCTTCCCCCCTGGAGGTGAACCACATAAAATCCGTGTGTTGTGCGACTATTTCATGTGTTTGTGCTTTACTTATGTGTTATCTGTTACCTGTTACATGAATGTTTCTTATCAGTGATTAATGTATGTATGTTATGCTTCAGTTACAGCGTATAGAAGGCTAACCGCAAGTTTAATGTATCAAGTAGTCTGTATATGAGTTTAGCAGTGCTTGGTTCATGTTAGTTGACAGTTATTGTGTTAAGTGACTCTGGTATATGAGTTCCGCTAGTTTAGTGTAGTTGATGTTAAGCATATTAGACTATAGGAGTCTAAGTGAGGCTGTTTAGCTTAACTAGTATACTAAGAGAGAAGCCTTGGGCCGTGAGGGCCATATTGAAGTCTTACCATAAAGGATATCGCATTATAAAAAGGTGATATCACACTGATTGGAGGAACTCCAGTGTGAGACATCGCAGGATAGGAGCTGAGTAGAGGAGATGGTTTGTGCATCGTGCTAGAAGCAGTGATGCAATAAGAGTATGTTTCCTACCAGTGCTAGCTAGAAGGCGGGATCACTATCGCAGAGAGATCCTGCTGGTGAAGAAGAGTCTTTAGCCGACCCATCCAATATCACTTTGGGTGAGACTTCAAGCTACTTTGCAGTCTGTCACCAAAAGGGCCAGTGAGCTAGGGGTTTTGTTGGTACATAACAAGTAAACCCGGGTCTTCCTAGAGGACCAACACAACTGAAGAAGATTCTATAGCACCAAGGCTTGAGGGTTTATAATCAGTAAGATCAACCTCATAAAGAGAGCAAAAATCAACAAGTGAGATAGAGTCTATAGTAACAAACTCAGTATCATAGGAGTTGAAAAATTCATAAGAAAAATCAAACTCATCAGGATCACTGACTTGTTGTTCAAAGGAAGAGTCAAAGGACTCAACAATACCAACATAAGAAGAAATGTCATGATTACTAGGAAAATCAGGGTTAGACTTAGGCACAATTGAACCAACATCCATAAGAAGGTCAGACTATATCAAGGACTCTAGTAATACTTCATCCAAAGGAAGGAGATCATCCGAGATAGGACACATGTCTAAAATTTTGAATGGATCAACAAAGTGGAGAGAAAGCTCCATAGTCTGTATAAGATGACACACCTGGTCAAATGCTAGGCCCAAGTCATGAGAAGGTAAGCATGAAAATAGAGGGTTCTTCTCAGTAGCAATTGAATGCAAAGGACATGAGGCCACATAGCTCACCTGTGGCAGGGCAGTGTCTATAGAAACATTGGGAATTGATAAAGGAAAGACCTAGTCTCTAATTGGGTCAGGAGATGGATCAAGAAAATCCAACTGATCGATAGTGACAATTTCTTCGCCATGATTAAAGTACATCACATGAAATAATGTTGACACCATAGCTTGCATGGAATAGACATAATCAAGTCCAAGGAGCATATTAAAGTCCAAGGGGTCTTCTATCACGATGAAGTCAACTAAGACAGTCTTCCCACCCAAAGTAACAGGTGTTTGAGAAAGAATTCCCAAGGATATATAAGTTCTTCTATCAAATGCCAGTAACTAACTAGAAGTTGACACAAGGCTGGGAGATCCCATACCTCGCCAAGTACGATCAGACAAGATACTAACTGAGGCTCCTTCATCAACAATACAACAAGCAATTGTGTATGATTCAACTTTGACCTTTATCTGGAAAGGTGCATCAAAAGGAAGTCACGGCTCAACTAGGCTATCCCAATAAAAGGAAGCAATCTGAGAGCTTGGTGGGGGTTGATCCAAAGCGAGTTTAGTGCCCCCTTGTTCAGTAAGTTCTGAACTGATAGTGAAGAAAATGTGACTAGCAGACACTTCACTCTCCAAAGGAAGAGAGAGATTGATCAACAATGGAATCAATTCAACCACTTCATGAAAGTCACTCTCCGAAGGGGGAGTGGGATTGACCAAAGATGACATTGGTTCAATCACATCAGGATCACTCTCCAAAAGAAGAGTGGGATTGACCAAATCTGAGATTGGTCCGACCACTTGATCAACCAAAGGTTGAGTAGGTTGTTGAGAAACTATAGGTTGTTCAGGAGAAGGAAATTCTTGAGTCTTGGACCACACTCTTTGCACCTCTGCGATAGTAGGGCACTGGTGAGTAAGATGATCTCCCTCGCATAGCTTACAAGGGAACTTAAGTTTTCACTTTCAATGACCAATTTTCTCAATGGTGTCAACATGACTAGCAGTGGCTGACTATTTTCTCTCAATATCACCTACAGAGGTTGAGATTTTTCCCCCAGCATGACTACCAGAGGCTGGGTGACTGGGTCCAACCTGACTAAGAGAGGTTGGTTGTTGAAAATATTCAGGATGTTCAAAAATAGGATGACCATGAAACCAAACTCTTTGCACCTCCACGATAGAAGGTAATTTATAAGTATGGTGGTCTCCCTCACAAATCTTACAAGGAAACTTGGGCTTGTGTTTTGAACGGTCAGTCTTTTCAACAGTTTCAACATGACTCACAGTGGTTAATGGATTGTCTTCATCATGAACTATAGAGGCTGAGAGACTGCCCCCAGCATGACCTGCAGAGGTTGAGAGACTGGGTCCAACATGACCTACAAAAGTTGGATGGGTACCACCAACATGAACCACAGAGGTTGAATGGTTAGGATCAACATGCTTTGTAGCAGTTGAGTGTGTGCCCCCAACATGAACTTCAGAGGCTGGGTGGATGGATCCAACATGACTTGTAGAGGTTGGATGGGGAGGTTCAACTTGAACATCAGAGGTTGAATGGGTTCCCTCAGCATGAACTGTAGAGGCTAAGTGACTGGATCCAATGTGACCTGGTTACTAGTATCAATACTCCTTTTAGACTGTTGGTTACTAGTATCAGTACTTTCACCGCATGAGGTAGAAGGAGGAGGAGAATCAACTACAGGTGAAGGGGAAGCAGTGTTTTGATGCCCTTGATGTAAGGAGCTTACTTAATAAGCATCAGGAGCATTCAGGATCGTTGTAGGGGAAAACAACCACACCGGTAGCCCTAGGGTGAATCCAGGTAGATTCATGGTGGCCATCAAGGGAACACCAACATTCCCTGTGAGAGGAATAGTACAAGGAGTTCCCAGCATGGGGATCTCTTGGTTGGTGTTCAAAGGAGTGTTAGCCATAGTTTCAAACAATAATACAAAGTCTGAGGTTGATAGGAAACCAAAATTACAAAGCACACACCTAAAGGCACACTGAGTACAGACAAACCACATAGCACTCACTAAAATTCCTAAAGCCAAACAGACAAACAAGTATAAGATATGCTTTCCAAAATAAAGCTGATAGATAGTTACTTGGAATCCCTATATATGGTCTTAGGCATAAGCGGAGGAATCACCCACCACCCTCCCACACCTTCTACCGGGGTTACCTTCCAAGACTGTCCAAGGTCAACCAGAAATAGCCTTTCGGTGTACCTGTGTATGAACCCTATATGTTAAAGAGACTAAAGGCTACCTTAACTATATTGATAGTCTGGGGGGACAGTCACAAGCCTGGTTCATATGCATGGGTAGGGTAGCAAATCCTGAAACCCCGTCTAAGATAGAATCCCCAAATGCCCAAAAACCTTGGTCTACGCTTTGACAAGGAATCGGAGGGTTATCTCCTCAGTCCAAGCCTCCACGCGGCCTCGTGCTTAACTCCCATTTGAGAGGAGCTTCCCAGATACAATCAACATAGAAGAGGATTTACCTAGTGATTAGCCAACTACGTTTGAATTTTAACACTTGTGAGGAGTGTAAACTCCCTATCCCACAAGTCTATCCGAAACTGGTTGGTGTATGACCCTATACAATAAAACTTACTAATAAATTTTAAATTATATCGTTTATTTTAAGGGTTGTTTTTAGTCAGAGGGTAAATGGCATGAAACTTATGTGGTGTTTTGAATCAAAGTTGAAACAAAATTACTAAACAAAGAGAAATGAAATGCAAAATGAAAAAAACAATTATCTTCCTCTTTTTCAAATAGAAACTTGAAAGCCACAAAAGAACAAATTATTTCTATTTTTTATTTTCAAAAACAATGATATGCCATGCAATATAGACTAAAAAACTAATCTATATGCATATAGAACAAACATGTCTTTTTTATTTTTCTTTTATAAATGCAAAAGAAAAACAGCCTATCAACTAATGCAAGCAAGTAATGTAAGCAAAGAAAATAGACAACGAATCTACAGCCCACAAACAAACCCTAGGTTTCCCTAAATTTGGATATCAATCTCTCTTGAAAGGAAGGCTCGCAAAGGTAAACAATCCAACAAATTTGGAATGAAGATACTGAGAAATAAGAATGACATAAACAAAGTTCAAGAAGTCCCAAGTATCAATCTAAACCTACAAACAGAGGTTGCTCAGTACCTTGTCCAACAAGGTCAAGCCAAACAAGGAGGTGGGGGGAAAGCTGTAAAAAAAAGTTCAAAGAATTGAAAGAGACATAGAAGATAGACAAAGAGCACCTAATAGATATAAAACAACCTCTCAAACATAGATAAAACAACCTCTTAGGAGTCATGCACATGCAAAGGACCCTTGAAGACCCTACAAATAGCCCTCAAATCACCCAAAAACCCTACAAAATGATGAAAGAACACAAATTGTAGTGCATATGCGAGTTCCCTTAAGGAAGGTCATGTATGACACATGGTTTATAGGTAGTGCAAGTCATGTATAAAACATAGACACATGACTATTTATCTTGACAGTCGCGTATGGATGACAAAAGGCACAAAAAGGGTCAAAAACTGACCTAGGAAGGCAGGAAAGGTGTTCCAACAAACTCAAAAGGTGTTCTTAACTTGTAATAAGGACCTGAAACCTTACAAAAGGATGAAAGAAAGGAAAAAAAACCCCAAATAGACAAGGCTCTCCCCAGCGGAGTCACCAGTTCTGTTGGTCAGGAATAAACACCCTTAAAACCTAGGGTCTGGGGTTACCAACGTACATCTAAAACTTGCAAACAATCAGCTTTAAAGTACAGAAAGGAAATAGGAAGATATTTTGGACTCACCTGATTATCAATGGTTGATCCAAGCTTTGTCTTCTCCCACTCTGCTTCTCTCCAAAGCTTTCAGGGATGCACCTCCTTCACCTGCAAAGAGCAAATTCTCCAAGTACAAACTTATACATGTATATATGACAAGTTAGATAAATAACATATATAGTGCTCACTAAAATATATTTACCAACCATGATACATGAAAGAGACCCAACACAAAGTTGGAAGAAGAATTCTCTTTATTAACAATAGTGAATGAGATAAGTGTACAACCCGACACCTGAGACAAGGACTCCTGTGCAACCAAAGGGCTTTGATTTCTGCTGCTCCAAATACTTCTGAAGATATACCACCAACATAAATTTTCTCTCCAATATTCATTCTCTTAATTCCCTCCTTAAGGCCTCTATTTATACTTTGGGAAATAGAGTAGTTTCAAAGTTTGAGGAGGTTGAGACAGTTGAGATGGTTAATGTTTAAGGCTCAACTAATCTCCATTACTTGCATTTTACTATTTTTAATGTCGAAATGGATGTGCACGTGACTATTGATACTGGCAACCTGCGTATGACATGCAATTTTCTTTAAGGGAAACCCGCGTATAGATCTGTATGCGTGTTGCAATGAGAATAGTCGCGTACAGTACGTGGGTTGTCAATGAACATAGTCGCATATGTATGCAAGTTTCAGTGGAGATAGTCGTGTACAGCAATCAACATATAGAAAGATAAAATGGCAAGTTGGTTGGAGGATAAATGCATCTCATTTCATGCCCATCTATAGTGTTTAGGAAAAATTCAATCCTATAGTGTCATTTTGTGTACCAACATATGGAAACTCGGCACTTGGATGGAGAAGTGCCATTTGGGTTGATAACACCATGGTATGGATATTTGATCATTTATCTCCAGACCCAAAGATTTCAGCCCAATAGGTCATGTGACAAATGTTGTCGCATTCGTCACCACGTGAAGTATTATCTCATTTTAAATGATACGTTCCATCGATGTGGTATTGACTCCATTCTTCGACCATGTATTACACATGAAGAGGTTGAACAAGTTTTGAATGATTTCCAGTCTGGAGCATGTGGTGTTCATGTTTCTTGGATGGCGACAGCTCAAAAAATCCTTCATGATGGGTATTTTTGGCATTCAATCTTGAAATATTTTCATGATGAAGTTAAGAAATTCCCACATTGTCAACATTTTTATCCTAAAAAGTGCACCCACCCTACTCCTTTACACCCTATCATTGTTGTTGGCCCTTTTTCCAAATGGGGTATTGATTTCATGCATTGTAATCCTACCTCAACCGAGGAGCATGGTTACATTGTCGTAGTCATTGATTACTTTATAAAATGGGTTGAGGAAATGCCTACATATGCAGAGGATGGAAAGACTACCACCCTCTTTTTGTTTAATCATGTGATAGTTAGGTTTAGAGTTCTGCACACTATAGTCACTGACCACGGATCCCATTTCCATAATCAAATGGTGGCTGAGTGGAGTGCTAAGTTGGTTTTTAGCCATGAAAAAACAAATCTGTATTATCTATAGGCTAATGGTCAAGTTGATGCCATTAACAAATTTTTGAAAACTATGTTGTGTAGGATGGTTGGAGATCACAAATCCAACTGGAATTTGACTCTTTTTCTGCATTGTGGTCTTATAGGACTTCAGTTAAAACATCAGTTGGTTTCACACCTTTACAGATGGTTTATGGACTAGAAGTTGTCCTTCCTATCGAATGTCAAATCTCGTCGTTCAAACTTGCAGTAGAACTTCTCCCGGTGTTACGGAGAGAAATTCCTATGGCTTGGGGCACCACAACAGACAGCTTGACTCCAGAAATCAATCCTTTCCAATATGCAATAGAGATTAAATGTCTAACACTAAAGGATCAGACCTCATACCTTATTCCGAATGGTTGAAGTAGATCCCCATTGAGCTTTCCAATCTTTAGCTTGAATTGATAGATTACTTCCTCAACAACAAGTAAACAATACAAGCATTCTATATATCATGGTGTTAGATCTACTCTAGCATATATAATCAATAATGTATAAGAATTTGACATAATACCATGGATAAAATATTCATTCAAACACACATTATTGGACAGGAAAAGATATTTCTATTAATATAAAACAGAGATTACAAGATACAACCTCTGTCGGCATGTCTGTGAACCGGAGAAACTGAATCCCCCTCTTGGGCCTCCACCACTTCAATCCTCCATCTCTAGATAGCAAGATCACAAGAGAAAGGCAAGCTTGGGAAGAACACAAAATTGCTCCAAGGGACAAAGGGATGCAGACTACCAGTTGCTGGGTGAGAGTGCTCAACGATCAGGATCGAAGCTCCTGAAGATGTGGTGATAGATGGATTCTTGAATCTCATTTGATCAATCGTGACTATCTTTCCATTGTGTGGAAAGCATACAACATGAAATAGGGAAGAAGCAACGGCTTGCATATTGTACATCCAATTCCTACCCAGCTAGAGATTGTAGCTAAGGGGTGCATCAACCACCTCGACCTCTATCGCAATGGTCTTCCCTCCCAAATTAACTTTAAGGGACGGAAGGATTCTATGTGGCCTAAATGATCTCCCATCAAACGCAGTTAACATGGTCGTTGATTTAGACAGCTCAGGGGAACCTAAACCCTTCCAACATGATAAAGACATCATAGAAGCAGCAACACCTTCATCAATCATAGTGTGCTTGATGATCATATTAAGACATTCTATGTGTATCAAAAGAGACACATAGTAAGGCAAGCGAGGCTGAAGTCCTGTGGTTTCAAATTTAATCATGGAGGAAGAATCATCATTGTTCACACCAAGGGAAGAAATCAATGACTTCCTTTGCGAAGGACAACTCTGAAAGCACTTCCAATGCAGACATCGCACAAGGAGTGTGGCCTAAATCCTCGACAACTGAATAGTTCTGGGCGGCTCGGGCATTTGGATTGTGCCCCGAAAACTTAAGGACTCCCTTAGGAATGCGAGGTGCAGCTTCAAGTTTATCCATAGGTTTCTCAATACACAAAGGAGACCCTGGTGGATCAGGCTCTTTTCCTCGGCTGGGTTATGATGAACCATAATCTTTCGCATGGGTCACAACTTTTGCAGCACAGACCATGTTAATGCAACCACGACCACTACTATTTGGTGGATCTTGATCACCACCAAACTGGTCATGAGACTTTGAGTTCATATTTTGATTATGTGGTAAAGGGTTAGTTAGCACAACTGGGCCTTGTGCCAAGAATCTCAAAGCTTCCTCAATACGAGGGCACAAGTAAGTGACGTGATCATCCTTACACAACTTGCAAGGGAATTTAACCTTCCATTTAGCTTGCTTGTCCCCCCAGCATTACAGCTGTTCTTGTTATTATTAGCATTCTCATTCTTATTCCCACTCTTACGATTATTCTTACCCTTTTTTATATTCCATCCGGGCTGCTGGTTACCCTTCTAGTCCGACGATTGCATAGAAGGTACACTCGCTATTTGGTTGGGTTGAGGCGAAGCCATAGCTTGTTCTGAAGTATATTGGTTGATTGACAATTGACTAACTTGTTTTGCAACCGAATCTGTAGGTTTCACACTTGCACAACCCATAATGCCATCGGCATGTGGTCCAGGTTTGACTTTGGGGTCGAAACTAGAACGCGGAGCGTTGGGAATAATCTCATATAACAAACTGGACTGAGCATAAATCAAGTCCAGTTCCTACACCCTAAAAATCACTTGTTCCTCATTTTGCACTCCGGATGTAGAAACATCATTCGCTATATATGGAAATAACGACTTAAGGAACCATTCGAGGAGGAATTCCAGTGGTATAAAAGCTTTAATTAACCTCTTCTATCCATGCCACTCTTGAATATGATATGAGATATGTGTGGCTTTATCCTATCAAAATGTCGACAAGATTTCAATACCAACATCACAGCGCACTGGTAGCTGGAAGTGATTAAGAAAAGTCATCGCAAGGTCGTCAAACAAAGAGAATGCTGCCCTAGGTAGCTCTATATACCATTTCATGGCAGGCCCTGTAAGGGTGTGTTGAAATAGTCTCAAACAGATTGAGTCCCGATGTAAGGAATTCGAAGAGCACCATAGGTGAAACGTAGTAACGTGTTCACTCGGATCCTCTCCCGATTTTCCCTCGAACTTAGGTATCTCCGAGGGAAGATTAGTAGGGACAGCCATCCAAGCCGAGTGATGAGCTACAGTATCATTCATCAATATCGACAAGTCAAGAAGATTCAACATCATGAGGAAAGGGAGCCTGGGATGATGAGGTCGATGGACAGCTCCCTGATTCATATAGGTATGATTACCACCATGGCCTTGGCCATAGTGCCCTCCTCCTGTTTGACCCGTATAGGGTGGCATGGAAGCACCATAGTGTGGTGGACCTTGACTATTAGGAGCTACAAAGCCGTAATTAGGAGAGTAAGTAGGTTGTTGATACCCACCTCCATAAGGTGAAGAACCCTTTCCATACTGCATCCCATAATAGGGTCCATAAGTTATCGCATGAGATGTCCCATGAGACACATCGTAAGTAGGAACGTACAATATGGAATTAGGAATATACATTCCATAAGTAGGAATGTGACCTCTAGAAGTATGAGCATGACCTCGTGAAACAACGGGTGGTACATGAAGCTGAGACACAACTGGTCTAGTAACCGCAATACGAACATAACTCGTAGCAACATTTCAGCTCGAAGGACCACATGAATGAGGTGGAGGGTGAACATTTGAAGAACTAGGGACAAAGGAAAAAGGGATCTGAGTGATCAAGTATGTACTATTCCCTATAGTCACTCGTTGTGGATCTGGTATCCTAATAGGATCACTAACCCTAGACCTAGGAGGAATATGTGATGTAACTTCCACCACCGGTATAGAAGGTGCAATGTGACTAGTGCTCCCAAACCTCTCCGCATGGTAAGGAATGAGAGTGCCCCCAGGCATAGTGTTAGGCTCAAAGTCAGATTCGACATGAAATGCCAAATCATGTGTAGGAAAACCAGACATACCATAACTACCATAGCTAGTGCTGGTGGGTTCAAAATGAGTCTCGGCATCCTTCGGCATTCCATACTGGTAACGCGTCAATGGGGAATCAACCCTAGAGTGAGTAGGTCTATCATGCAAGGTTCCTATCTCAAAAATCATAGGGCCTATCTCAGCCAATTCAGGTGAAGGATCGTAAGTAGGAGTAAACTCCCCATCATCTACATGAATGGGAGAAGGTAGTTCAGTAATACCTTCTATATGGTCTCCCATGGTGTGTGAATCAATGTGCGAAATAGTCTGCCTAGACTGTCTAGGTCTCTCTCCTAAAGGAGGAGGAGAAGCAAAAGGTGGAAGACCTACTAACCGACGAGAATGGAGAGGAGCCATACCTGAATCCACATTGACTCAAAAAAAAATAGAAAAGACTCTCTATTTATGCAAACTTTAGGAAAACTATCATGCATAGAGCAATCACTAATAAAATCTAAATCCAAATGCAAGCAATCAAGGGTAGGATAAGTGAGCTCTCGAATGAAGCAGGTATGTCTTGCATAGGAGAGGCTTGAGACTCCCATACACAACAAGATGAGGTACTTAACCAATTATTGTCGCCCTCAGCTTCAACGCGTAAAGTGACTGTGCTTTCCGACCCCAACCTGGCCGGGACACCCACAAAATAACCCCTGCAAAGTACCCCCTTGATATCCTAGGTAAGGCCACTAAGATCACCTCAATATAATCAATTCTCATGTGGAAAGTCACAGGTGGGATTGACCGTATGGGCAGGGTAGCAAAGCCCGAAACTCTCGAAAGAGCCCCCAGATATGAATAAAATCCTGGAAACATCCTCGGTGCTACTCATTTATGACTAGGGGTCATCCCAATCAATAACCGCTCACACTGCCTCATGCTTAACTCCCTTTTGAGAGGAGGATCCTGAGAAACACTGGTTATACCAAGGATTTCACACACTCACTTGGACAGACACATACATGTTGTTGTTTAGTGATCTTGGAGAATTTACTCACAATGAACTATTCCAAGATCCTAAAACCTAAGCTTGTTGGTGCACCCTATAAAAGAAAAGAGTGTAGTTCATTTTAATTTAAGCGTTGATTTTAATTGGTTTTATTACTCAAAAGAGGGATATGGCCGTGCAACTAATGGTGTTATGACACAACATGAAGTAAAATGCACACCTAACAATCAATGCAAATGCATTGTGTCCATGAAAATAGGGTGTGCTACTACATGAAATGCACAATTTTTCTTCAAATGATGAATGTAAGTTTTCCTATATGAAATCCTAACTAATACTCCAAAGCAAATCTAGTGCAAGTACAATGCACAATACAAAATGCAATGCATGATGATAAGCAAATGTTTTTGGATTTTTTGAAATAAAATGAGATACAAAAAGCAAAAGAATGATTCTACAACCCCCAGACCTTGCAAGCACACTCAAACAGCACTCAAGCAAACCACTAATGTAAAATAAATCTAATGCACTAATCTGAAACAAAAAATAAAAAATGCCATGACAAGAACCTTCTTAGAAAAGAAAAAATTAAGCCTAAAAAAAAACGTCTCTGGTCAGAAACAGAGGTATAAACAGACTTAGATATTGCCAAAGGAGACTCAGCAAACATCAAATTTCACCCAGCAACCATTTAACTTCCACAAAAAGGCTAAACTAAGGGCATACGCGACTATTCACAGTAAACCTGCGTGTATACGCAGAAATCGTAGAGAAACCCACGTGTATACGCGACTGTGAGTTAAAAACTCGCGTACAGGAAGAAAAGTGCATAAAAATCAAGTCAAACAGATAGGCTGAGACAAACTTCATACCAATCAGACACTACCAGGAAAACATGATGCCATACCCAACACAGAAACAAGAGAGAAAGAGCAATTCAAATTCATTGAATGCCGATAGAACAACCCCCAAAGGACAACTATTAGGAACTCCCAAGCGGAGTCGCCAATTCTGTTATGGAGAGAAATTCCTATGGCTTGGGGTACCATAATAGACAACTTGACTCTAGAAATCAATCCTTTCCAATATTCAATAGAAATTAAATGTCTAGCCCTAAAGGATCAGACCTCGTACCTTATTCCAGACGGTTGAAGTAGATCCCCATTGAGCTTTCCAATCTTCAGCTTGAATTTGTAGATTACTTCCTTGACAACAAGTAAACAATACAAGCATTCTATATATCATGGTGTTAGATATATTATAGCATATATAATCAATAATGTATAAGCATTTGACATAATCCCATGGATAAAATATTCATTCAAACACACATTATTGGACAGGAAAAGATATTTCTATTAATATAAAACAGAGATTACAAGATACAGCCTCTGTCGACACGTCTGCGAATCGGAGAAAATGAATCCCCCACTTGGGCCTCCACCACTTCAATCCTCCATCTCTAGATAGAAAGCTCACAAGAAAAAGGCAAGCTTGGGAAGAACACAAAAGTGCTCCAAGGGACAAAGGGATGTAGACTCAAGCATAAGTTCCGGCAACAATGGACTATAGTTTCTTTGCTCTCAACTCTCTCTTATGCCTTCAATGTACCAAGGAGTTCCTTATATAGCTTTTCAAAGGGTTAATGAAAGGTCAAATCCGAGTGATCTCAAGGCATAGGGAAGGCCAGGAGTCAAGTGAGTTGGATCCATGTCAAGGAAAACTCCAAAAGGATTTGGATTTTGTACACATCCCAATGTACGCGGTTTTAGTGGTCAAACCCACGTATATACGTGATTATAGGTTTAAAAGTCACGTGTATCATTTTTCACATGTTTTTAAGGATGGTCAGGGAAACATCAAAGGAAAAAAATGGTCCAAGGGGTCTAAGGAGTCTGCAATGGAACGGGGGAAGGCCATACAAAGTGTGATTCACCTGGAGTGGCAAAATCAGCTATAACACCCGAACACTTCCACTGAAGAAGAATGATTTTTGTATTTGACAAACCTTGATGAAAATAGAAGAGATGTTTCCTTGATTAACGAGCCACATAAAAAATTCTTTAAGTCTCAGTATGATAAGTCTATTCAACCTCATATATTTAACGAAGGTGACATAGTTCTGACTTATGATCAAAGACATGACAAGCTAGGGAAGGGGAAGTTTGAATCCATGTGGTAGGTTCCCTTTATCATCAGTAAATTTTTAGAGAAAGGGACATATGAGCTTGTAGACTACGATGGGATACCTTTCAGGCAACCTCACAATAGGTTGGACCTGAAAAGGTACTATGCTTGAAGTCATTTCTGTGTCATACCTTGTATATATATATATATTGTTTGACATTTTAGTGTGTTTTTGGAATTTCAATATGGTTTTGAGTTTTTTGTCAGTACTATTTATACCATGTTTTGGTTATGCAGATCAGATGGATTTTTATGGTTTTGTTGATGGTGCTTGTCATCATACCTTGAACCTCACTTCAGCTGCTTGGTATTTGTATTCCCTGCAACATGACTTAGTCAATTCAGGAGTGTTTTGTATTGGTCCAGCTACCAACAACATCGTCAAGTATCAAGGAGTGATAGGTTTGTTGACCGAGGCCGCATCTTGGGACATTCATGACTTGATAGTATTCAGGAACTCATAGCTAGTGTTTTGTCATTTAAACCACATTTATACCATCATAAATCCTACACTCTTTCATATTTTTCAAAGAGTGAGTTTGTTAGAAAGGTCATTTGAATCAATCACTTATAGGAACATTCCTAGGTCTTATAACACGGTTGTCGACTCATTGGCAAACTACATTTTGGACTCGTATATTTCCCATACATAACTTTTATAAATAAAACATGGTTCATTGTAAAATATAATAAACAGTAACAGACACATAAAAACTCATGTACATATCATTTTCCATTTGGACACATATGAACACCATAAATAAGTCTGTATATATATATATATATATATATATAAAGTGTTTTAGAAAATATGGTCATGAGACCCTGACTGAAGCTCTTTCTCTTTCAGATATACAAAAATGGAAAAATACTGAAGCTATCTAGTTTTCAATGTATACATCATATAAAATGTCTAGTGGTGCTCATGATATCACATGATAGCCCTTGCTACCCTCTGTTGCAGGTAGCTGAAATGACCTAACACTCTAGTTGTGTGTCTTTGATACCTCCTAGGGAGGTCATCAATGGAAGCATATGGAATGTCAAGAGTTAACCAGTTGAGGTTATCCTCCAACTCAGTTAATTCATCATCCCCTCTGTGAACGGTCCCCTACTCATCTATTAATCGAGGAAGATCCCCCAGGTCATGCATCTCCAACATCTGCATGAAAAAATAAGTCTTGCATCATTCATAAAAATTATAAAAGACAAAAATGGAAAAAATAATCAAAGTCTTGAGTAGTCTTCTTACCAATATGGCCCCATTGGGCACATTCCGGTAAGGGTAGATCAGGTGTTGTACAGGATAATTCACCTAATAACCTAGGTCTGGGGGTTACCAACATACTCTAACACTTGCAGACAATTTGACTTTAAAAGAACAGAATAGGAAATAGGAAAGTAGCAGGAACTTACTTGTATTAAACGAAGGTTGATCCTTGCTATCTTCTCCTTCTCTGATCCACTTCCAAAATCTCCAGGATAGTTCCTCCTTCACCTGTTAATAAACACTCTTCCAAATACATTCATATATATAGATGCAGGTTAGGCAAATCATATATCATATTGAAATGTAAACATTTACCAATCTACAAGATATGAAACACATATGGAAGAAGTAATATCTTTATTAACAATAATAGAAGAGAGTTTAGGTTACAACCCAATGTCTGAACAAGGACTCCTCTGTCACCAAAGGACTCTGAGTTTCTCTGCTCCAAATATTTCTATAGACAATCCACCAGCATAACTTTGCTCTCCAAGTATGTATCTCAAAACCCCTCCCCAAGGTTATTAGGTGAATTATCCTGTACAACAGAACTGGCGACTCCGCTGGGGATATAGGCAATGTATTTCATCATCAACCAAGGTATAATGAAACTAGGAAAACCTCAATCCATAAGTGTCCTTTTGTGTGCCAACCTGAGGGATGTCAGCACTCGGACAGAGAGGTGCCAATCAGGTGTATAACATCAGGGTCCCCCTAAAGTCTATGCCATCGTACACATATTCCTCCACCATGAGAAGTTGGTCTTAAAACCAACGAAAGAATGTGCTCCCATACTTGACCTTGGCCCCACCGCCACCAATGTAAGCCATGATCTCTACCCACCATAGAATGTGAGGGTCATGTGCTCTCGGCTAGGTAAAATTCACCTAAGGTCTCAGAAGGGGTACCCTCTCAAAGAAGAAGGTTGACAAGATGGTCCCATAGCCAAACGTTGTTAACTCCCCCTGTCGACACTTATTCAATTGATCCTTGAACACACTCAATAAAGTATCAGCCTAGTTATAGATCGTAGTCGCCATAGCCTACAAGGCATAAATCATATGGGCTCAAGAAGCTTGGTGAGCACCTTGGCTCCCTCTAACCCGCTACCTGGTAAAAATTACCATCTGGAGAGGCAAATCCATCACCTCCTTGATGGGAATCTTTTTCCCAGATATATGAGTGCTTGGAAAACAATGGAGATCTATGGATTCTTGTGTCATGATGTCTCCTACCCAAGGACCCGTCAGTGAGATGTGCTCACCTCGCCTGGATAATCTGGTAAGGAAGTAGATGTCCTCTACCTCCACTATAAGAATGTGATCACCCACCTCGAAGTATTGCTGCTCTAGATTCCACATCATCAATATGTACTACAGTAGTCTCACACAAAACTTCATGCTTGAGACATGGAAAAAATTTAGGAGCCCATAGCCCCGTAAAACAGCTATAGAAGAAGTGTATTCTCCACCTCTAGCATCATCATCCTCATGTTGTTTTTATTTCCATGACACCATTTTGAACTAAATGACCCTCCAAAAACTAGACTTTTAAGACACATAATCAACTTCTAAAAATACTTTAAAAGCATTATTTTTGTTAGGTTCATTTTTGGGGAGCACTTTGCGGCACCGCTTCTCCCTCCTTAAGATAGAGTGATTCCACCTCCTATTCAGGTGTGAAAATGTGGTTCTGCTTGGGTACCTCCTTTCCTTCAAAGGGGAATAGCGTTACCCTTAGTGTGATTCTTAACCTTGGGTAAAAATATCAAAAACACCAAAAATGTGCTTGGGAAGAAAAAAATTTGACCATGAGAATGTTAAGGATGGTTTCAGCTCTTACCTGGAGAAGACGGATCGAGAATTGGATAAGTAATGGCTTCGAAATCTTCTCCAGAAATCTACGCATAATTGTTCCAAGTAGCTCTCGAACCTGGTAAATAGTAAAATGATATGTTTTTACTATTCCTTTGGATTTTATATGACATATTTTAGGGTTTTATGGAATTATTTTAATATTTTTAAATATTTCATTAAAAAATACCTTTTTCTATAGTCATGAAAAATCGATTTTAAATCTTTTTTGGAGATCTAATAGTCTTTCAAAAGGTTTTGTGCGGGGATGGAGGTAAAAATATTTGATTCTGGGTAAGTTTGTTTTTCCTTTTTCATACTTCCACAAAATGGAAAAAGTCATCAAGCGCTAATTTTAATAGTTTGGTCATGCTCTTTAAACCCTAGTACCAAAGTTCTGAGTCAAATTTTGTTTCTTTTCAAGCTCATTAAACCCACTCATCGTGAAAAGAAAACCTAACAGAGATAAAACAACCTCTCAAACAAAGATAAAACAACCTCTCAGGAGTCATGCAGATATAGAGGACCCTTGAAGACCCCACAAATATCCCTCAAATCACACAAAAACCCTAAAAAATGATGAAAGAACACAAATTTAGGTGCATACGCGAGTTGCCTTAAGGCAGGTCATGTATGACACACGGGTTACAGGTAGTGCAAGTCATGTATACAACACAAACATGTGACTGTTTAGCCTAACAGTCGCATATGGATGGAAAAAGGCACAAAAAGGGTCAAAAACTGACCTAGGAAGGTAGGAAAGGTGTTCCAACAAACTCAAAGGGTGTTCCTAACTTATAAGAAGGACCTGAAACTTTACAAAAGGCTGAAAGAAAGACAAAGAAACCATAAATAGACAAGGCTCTCCCCAGCAAAGTCATGAGTTTTTTTGTTTAGGAATAAACACCCTTAAAACCTAAGGTCTGGAGTTGCCAACGTATATCTAAAACTTGCAGACGGTTAGCTTTAAAGTACAGAAAGGAAATAGGAAGAAAATTTGGACTCACCTGATTATCGATGGTTGATCCAAGCTTTGTCTTCTCCTGCTCTGCTTCTCTCCAAAGATTTCAGGGATGCACCTCCTTCACCTGCAAAGAGAAAATTCTCCAAGTACAAAATTATACATGTATATATGATAGGTTAGATAAATAACATATATAGTGCTCAATCAAATATATTTATGAACCATGATACATGAAAGAGACTCAACACAAAGTTGGAAGAAGAATTCTCTTTATTAACAATAGTGAATGAGATAAGTGTACAACATAACGCCTGAGACAAGGACTCCTCTGCAACCAAAGGACTTTGCTTTCTGCTGCTCCAAAGACTTCTAAAGATATACCACCGGCATAACTTTTCTCTCCAAGATTCATTCTCTTAATGCCCTCCCCAAGGCCTCTATTTATACTTTGGGAAATAGAGTAGTGTCAAAGGTTGAGGAGGTTGAGACAATTGAGGTGGTTAATGTTTAAGGCTCAACTAATCTCCATTAATCACATTTTATTATTTTTAATGTCAAAATGGATGTGTACGTGACTATTGATACTGGCAACCTGCTTATGACATGCATATTGCTTTAAGGGAAACCCGCGTATAGATCTGTACACGGGTTGCAATGATAATAGTCGTGTATAGTATGTGGGTTGTCAACGAACATAGTCGTGTATGTATGTGAGTTTCAGTGGAGATAGTCGCATACATCAATCAACATATAGAAAGATAAAATGGTAAGATGGTTGGAGGATAAATGCATCTCATGTCATGCCCATCTATAGTGTCCTTTTGTGTACCAACATATGGAAAGTCAGCACTCAGACGGAGAAGTACCATTTCGGTTGATAACACTGTGGTATGGATATTTGATCATTTATCTCCAGACCCAAAGATTTCAGCCCAACAAGTCATGTGACAAATGTCGTCGCATCCATCACCACGCGAAGTATTATCTCATTTTAAATGATACATTCCATCGACATGGTATTGAATCCATTCTTCGACAATGTATCACACACGAAGAGGTTGAACAATTTTTGAATGATTTCCACTCTGGAGCATGTGGTGGTCATCTTTCTTGGATGGTGACAACTCAGAAAATCCTTCATGATGGGTATTTTTGGCATTCAATATTGAAATATTGTCATGATGAAGTTAAGAAATTCCCACCCTATCATCACTTTTATCCTAAAAAGCACACCCACCCTACTCCTTTACACCCTATCATTGTTGTTGGCCCTTTTTCCAAACGGGGTATTGATTTCATGCATTGTAATCCTACCTCAGCTGAGGGGCATGGTTACATCATCGTAGTCATTGATTACTTTACAAAATGGGCAGAGGCAATTCCTACATATGCAGAGGATGGCAAGACTACCGTCCTCTTTTTGTTTAATCATGTGATAGTTAGGGTTAGAGTTCTGCATGCCATAGTCACTGATCACGGATCCCATTTCCATAATCAGATGATGGCTGAGTTGAGTGCTAAGTTGGTTTTCAGCCTTGAAAAATCAACTCTGTATTATCTATAGGCTAATGGTCAGGTTGATGCCATTAATTTTTTTTTGAAAACTATGTTGTGTAGGATGGTTGGAGATCACAAATCCAACTGGAATTTGACTCTTTTTTCAGCATTGTGGTCTTATAGGACTTCAGTTAAAACATCAGTTGGTTTCACACCTTTACAGATGGTTTATGGACTAGAAGTTGTCCTTCCTATCGAATGTCAAATCCCATATTTCAAAATTGCAGTAGAACTTCTCCTGGACACTTCCACCAAAGAAGAACGATTTTTGTATTTGACAAACCTTGATGAAAATATAAGAGATGTTTCCTTTACTAACGAGGCACATAAAAAATGCGTTAAGTCTCAGTATGATAATTCTATTCAACCTCGTATATTTAACAAAGGTGACATAGTTCTGACTTATGATCAGAGACATGAAAAGCTAGGGAAGGGGAAGTTTGAATCCATGTGGTAGGGTCCCTTTATTATCAGTAAAGTTTTAGAAAAATAGACATATGAGCTTGTAGACTACGATGGGATACATTTCGGGAAACCTCACAATGGGTTGTGCCTGAAAAGGTATGCTTGAAGTCATTTATGTTTGGTAACTTGTATATATATATATTATTTAACGTTTTGGTGTGTTTTTGGCATTTCAATATGGTTTTGAGTTTTTTCTCAGTACTGTTTATACCATGTTTTGGTTATGGATATTGAATGGATTTTTATGGTTTTGTTGATGGTGCTTGTCATCATACCTTGAACCTCACTTCAGCTACTTGGTATTTTTATTCCCTGCCACATGACTTAGTCAGTTCAGGAGTGTTTTGTATTGCTCCAGCTACCAACAACATCGTCAAGTATCAAGCAGTGATAGGTTTGTTGACAGAGGCTGCATATCAGAACATTGATGACTTGGTAGTATTCATGAACTCATAGCTAGTGTTTTGTCATTTAAACCAAATTTATACCATCATAAATCCTACACTCCTTCATATTTTTCAAAGAGTGAGTTTGTTAAAAAGGTGGTTTGAATCAATCACTTATAGGAACATTCCAAGGTCTTATAACATGGTTGTCGACTAATTGACAAACTACATTTTGGACTTGTATATTTCCCATACATAAATTTTATAAATAAAACATGGTTCATTGTAAAATATAATAAACAGTAAATGACACATAAAAAATCATGTAAATATCATTTTCCATTTGAACACATATGAACACCGTAAATAAGTCTGTATATATATATATATAAAGTGTTTTAGAAAATATGGTCACGAGACCCCGATTGAAGCTCTATATCTTTCAGATACACAAAAATGGAAAAATCCTAAAGCTATCCAGCTTTCAATTTATACATCATGTAAAATGTCTAGTGGTGCTCATGATATCACATGATAGCCCTTGCTACCCTCTGTTGCAGGCAGCTGAAACGACCTGAAACTCCAGTTGTGTGTCTTTGGTACCTCCTAGGGAGGTCATCAATGGAAGCATTTGGAATGTCAAGAGTTAACCAGTTGAGGTTACCCTTCAGCTCAGTTAACTCATCATCCCCTCTGTGAATGGTCCCCTACTCATCTATCAATCGGGGAAGATCCCCCAGGTCGTGCATCTCCAACATCTGCATGAAAAAATAAGTCTTGCATCATTCATAAAAACTATAAAAGACAAAAACGGAAAAAAATAATCAAAGTATTAAGTAGTCTTCTTACCAATATCGCCCCATTGGGCACATTCCAGTAAGGGTAGATCATGGTCCCCTTAAATTCTATGCCAGTGTACACATATTCCTCCACCATGAGAAGTTTGTCTTACAACCAACGAAAGAATGTGCTCCCATACTTGACCTTGGCCCCACCACTACCAATGCGAGCCATGATCTCTACCCACCGTAGAATGTGAGGGTCACGTGCTCTCGGTTAGGTAAAATTCACCTAAGGTCTCAGAAGGGCTACCCTCTCGAAGGAGAAGGTTTCCAAGATGGTCCCATAGCCAAAATTTTTTAACTCCCCCTGCCGACACTTATTCAATTGATCCTTGAAGACACTCAATAAAGTATCAGCCTAGTTATAGATCGTAGGCGCCATAGCCTACAAGGCATAAATCATATGGGCTCAAGAAGCTTGGTGAGCACCTTGTCTCCCTCTAGCCTGCTGCCTGGTAAAAATTACCGTCCGGAGAGGCAAATCCATCACCTCCTTGATGGGAATCTTTTTCCCAGACATATGAGTGCTTGGAAAAAAATGGCGATCTATGGATTCTTGTGTCATGATGTCTCCTCCCTGAGGACCCATCAGTGAGATGAACTCACCTCACCTAGATAATATGGTAAGGAAGTAGATGTGCTCTACCTCCACTATAAGAATGTGAGCACCCACCTTGAAGTATTGCTGCTCCAGATTCCACATCCTCAATATGTACTCTAGTAGTCTCACACGAAACATCATGCTTGAGATATGGAAAAAATTTAGGAGCCTACAGCCCCGTAAATCAGCTATAGAAGAAGCGTATTACCCACCTCTAGCATCATCATCCTCATGTTGTTTTTATTTCCACGCCACCATTTTGAACTAAATGACCCTCCAAAAACTAGAATTTTAAGACACATAATCAACTTCTAAAAATACTTTAAAAGCATTTTTTTTTACTAGGTCATTCATTTTTGGGGAGCACTTTGCGGCATCGCTTCTGCCTCCTTAAGATAGAGCGATTCCACCTCCTATTCAGGTGTGAAAATGTGGTTCTGCTCGGGTACCTCCTTTCCTTCAAAGGGGAGGAGTGTTACCCTTAGTGTGATTCTTACCCTTGGGTAAAAATATTAGAAACCCCAAAAATGTGCTTGGAAAGGAAAAAATTCGACCATGAGAATGTTAAGGATGGTTTCATCTTTTACCTAGAGTAGACAGATCGAGAATTGGATGAGTAATGGCTTTGGAATGTTCTCCAGAAATATACACATAATTGCTCCAAGTAGCTCTCCAACCTGGTAAATAGTAAAATGATATGTTTTTACTATTCCTTTGGATTTTATATGACATATTTTAGGGTTTTATGGCATTATTTTAATATTTTTAAATATTTCATTAAAAAATACCCTTTTCTATAATCATGAAAAATTGATTTTAAATATTTTTTGGAGATCTAATAGTCTTTCAAAAGGTTTTGTGCAAGGATGGAGGTAAAAAGATTTGATTATGGGTAAGTTTGTTTTTACTTTTTCATACTTCCACAAAATGGAAAAAGTCATCAAGCGCTAATTTTAATAGTTTCGTCGTGCTCTTTAAACCCTAGTACCAAAGTTTCGAGTCAAATTTTGTTTCTTTTCAAGATCATTAAACCCACTCATCGCGAAAAGAAACTGTAACAGAGATAAAAAACCTCTCAAACAGAGATAAAACAACCTCTTAGGAGTCATGCACATGCAGAGGACCCTTGAAGACCCTACAAATAGCCCTCAAATCACCCAAAAACCCTAAAAAATGATGAAAGAACACAAATTGTAGTGCATACGTGAGTTGCCTTAAGGCAGGTTGTGTATGACATATAGGTTACAGGTAGTGCAAGTCATGTATACAACACAGACACATGACTGTCTAGCCTGACAGTTGCGTATGGATGACAAAAGGCACAAAAAGGGTAAAAAATTGACCTAGGAAGGTAGGAAAGGTGTTCCAACAAACTCAAAAGGTGTTCCTAACTTGTAAGAGGAACCTGAAAGTCTACAAGAGGCTGAAAGAAAGACAAAGAAACCCCAAATAGACAAGGCTCTCCCCAGCGGAGTCACCAGTTCTGTTGTTTAGGAATAAACACCCTTAAAACCTAGGGTCTAAGGTTGCCAATGTACATCTCAAACTTCCAGACAATCATCTTTAAATTACATAAAGTAAATAGGAAGATATTTTGGACTCACCTGATTATCGATGGTTGATCCAATCTTTGTCTTCTCCCGCTCTGCTTCTCTCCAAAGCTTCTAGGGATGCACCTCCTTTACCTGCAAAGAGAAAATTCTCCAAGTACAAAGTTATACATGTATATATGATAGGTTAAATAAATAACATATATAGTGCTCAATCAAATATATTTACCAACCATCATACATGAAAAAGACTCAACACAAAGTTGGAAGAAGAATTCTCTTTATTAACAATAGTGAATGAGATAAGTGTACAACCCAACGCCTGAGACAAGGAATCCTCTACAACCAAAGGACTCTGATTTTTGCTGCTCCAAAGACTTCCGAAGATATACCACCAGCATAACTTTGCTCTCCAATATTCATTCTCTTAATGCCCTCCCAAAGGCCTCTATTTATACTTTGGGAAATAGCGTAGTTTCGAAGGTTGAGGAGGTTGAGACAATTGAGATGGTTAATGTTTAAGGCTCAACTAATCTCCATTAATCGCGTTTTATCATTTTTAATGTTGAAATGGATGTGTACGCGACTATTGATACTGGAAACCTGCGTATGACATGTGAGTTTATTTAAGGGAAACCCGCGTACAGATATGTACGTGGGTTGCAATGATAATAGTCGCGTACATTACGCGGGTTATCAACGAACATAGTCATGTATGTACATGAGTCTCAGTGGAGATAGTTGTGTACAGCAATAAACATATAGAAAGATAAAATGGCAAGCTGGTTGAAGGATAAATGCATCTCATGTCATTCCCATCTATAGTGTTTACGAAAACTTCAATCCTATAGTTTCCTTTTGTGTACCAACATATGGAAAGTCAGCACTCGGATGGAGAAGTGCCATTTGGGTTGATAACACCATGGTATGGATATTTGATCATTTATCTCCAAACCCAAAGATTTCAGACCAACAGGTCATGTGACGAATGTCGTAGCATCCGTCACCACATGAAGTATTATCTCATTTTAAATGATACGTTCCATCGACGTGGTATTGACTCCATTCTTCAACGATGTATTACACACGAAGAGGTTGAACAAGTTTTGAATGATTTCCACTCTGGAGCATGTGGTGGTCATCTTTCTTGGATGGCGATAGCTCAGAAAATCCTTCATGATGGGTATTTTTGGCATTCAATTTTGAAATATTGTCATGATGAAGTTAAGAAATTCCCACTCTGTCAACACTTTTATCCTAAAAAGTGCACCCACCCAACTCCTTTACACCCTATCATTGTTGTTGGCCCTTTTTCCAAACGGGGTATTGATTTCATGCATTGCAATCCTACCTCAGCTGAGGTGCATGGTTACATCGTCATAGTCATTGATTACTTTACAAAATGGGATAAGGCAATGCCTACATATGCAGAGGATGGAAATACTAACGCCCTCTTTTTGTTTAATCATGTGATAGTTAGGTTTAGAATTCTGCACGCCATAGTTACTGATCACGGATCACATTTCCATAATCAGATGATGGCTGAGTTGAGTGCTAAGTTGGTTTTTAGCCATGAAAAATCAACTCTGTATTATCTATAGGCCAATGGTGAAGTTGATGCCATTAACAAATTTTTGAAAACTATGTTGGGTAGGATGGTTGGAGATCACAAATCCAACTAGAATTTGACTCTTTTTTCCGCATTGTGGTCTTATAGGACTTCAGTTAAAACATCAGTTGGTTTCACACCTTTACACATGGTTTACAGACTAGTAGTTGTCCTTCCTATCGAATGTCAAATCCCGTCGTTCAAACTTGCATTATAACTTCTCTCGAACACTTCCGCCGAAGAAGAACGATTTTTGTATTTGACAAACCTTGATGAAAATACAAGAGATGTTTCCTTGGCTAACAAGGCACATAAAAAATGCATTAAGTCTCAGTATGATAAGTCTACTCAACCTCGTATCTTTAATGAAGGTGACACAGTTCTGACTTATGATCAGAGACATGACAAGCTAGGGAAGGGGAAGTTTGAATCCATGTGGTAGGGTCCCTTTATCATCAGTAAAGTTTTAGAGAAAGGGACCTATGAGCTTGTAGACTATGATGGGATACCTTTCAGGAAACCTCACAATGGGTTGTACCTGAAAAGTTACTATGCTTGAATTCATTTATGCATGGTACCTTGTATANTGGTTTTAATGATTGTGCTTGTCATCATACCTTGAACCTCGCTTCAGCTGCTTGGTATTTGTATTCCCTGCCACATGACTTAGTTAGTTCAGGAGTGTTTTGTATTGGTCCAGCTACCAACAACATCGTCAAGTATCAAGAAGTGATAGGTTTGTTGACCGAGGCCGCATCTCGAGACATTCATGACTTGGTAGCATTCATGAACTCATAGCTAGTGTTTTTTCATTTAAACCACAGCTACACTCCTTCATATTTTTCAAAGAGTGAGTTTGTTACAAAGGTCGTTTGAATCAATCACTTATAGGAACATTCCTAGGTCTTATAAAATGGTTGTCGACTCATTGGAAAACTACATTTTGGACTCGTATATTTCCCATACATAACTTTTATAAATAAAACATGGTTCATTGTAAAATATAATAAATAGTAAAAGACACATAAAAATTCATGTAATTATTATTTTCCATTTGAACACATATGAACACCATAAATAAGTCTGTATATATATATATATATATATATATATATATATATATATATATAAAGTGTTTAAGAAAATATGGTCACAAGACCCTGACTGAAGCTCTCTGTCTTTCAAATATACAAAAAATGGAAAAATCCTAAAGCTATCCAGCTTTCAATGTATACATCATGTAAAATGTCTAGTGGTGCTCATGTTATCACATGATAGCCCTTGCTACCCTCCATTGCAGGCAGCTGAAATGACCTGACACTCCAGTTGTGTGTCTTTGGTACCTCCTAGGGAGGTCATCGATGGAAGCATCTAGAATGTAAAGAGTTAACTAGTTGAGGTTATCCTCCAACTTAGTTAACTCATGATCCCCTCTATGAATGGTCCCCTACTCATTTATCAATCAGGGAAGATCCCCTAGGTCGTGCATATCCAACATCTACATGAAAAAATAAGTCTCGCATCATTCATAAAAATTATAAAAGCCAAAAAAGGAAAAAAATAATCAAAGTCTTGAGTAGTATTCTTACCAATATCACCCCATTGGGCACATTCCGGTAAGGGTAGATCAGGGTCCCCCTAAATTCTATGCCAACGTACACATATTCCTCCACCATGAGAAGTTGTTCATACAACCAACGAAAGAATGTGCTCCCATACTTGACCTTGGCCCCACCGTAGAATGTGAGGGTCACGTGCTCTCGGTTAGGTAAAATTCACCTAAGGTCTCAGAAGGGGTACCCTCTCGAAGAAGAATGTTGCCAAGATGGTCCCATAGCCAAAAATTTTAACTCCCCCTGCCGAAACTTATTCAATTGATCCTTGAACACACTCAATAAAGTATCAGCCTAGTTATAGATCGTAGGTGCCATACCCTACAAGGCATAAATCATATGGGCTCAAGAAGCTTGGTGAGCACCTTGGCTCCCTCTAACACACTGCCTGGTAAAAATTACTGTTCGGAGAGGCAAATCCATCATCTCCTTGATGGGAATCTTTTTCCCAGAAATATGAGTGCTTGGAAAACAATGGCGATCTATGGATTCTTGTGTCATGATGTATCCTCCCTGAGGACCCGTCAGTGAGATGCGCTAACCTCACCTGGATAATCTGCTAAGGAATTAGATGTCCTCTACCTCCACTATAAGAATGTGAGCACCCACCTCGACGGATTGCTGCTCTAGATTCCACATCCTCAATATGCACTCCAGTAGTCTCACACGAAACTTCATGCTTGAGACATGGAAAAAATTAAGGAGCCCACAGACCCCATAAAGGAGCTATAGAAGAAGTGTATTCCCCACCTCTAGTATCATCATCCTCATGTTTTTTTTATTTCCACGCCATCATTTTGAACTAAATGACCCTCCAAAAACTAGAATTTTAAGACACATAATCAACTTCTAAAAATACTTTAAAAGAATTATTTTTTATAGGTCATTCATTTTTGGGGAGCACTTTGTAGCACCTCTTCTACCTCATTAAGATAGAGTGATTCCACCTCCTATTTAGGTGTGAAAATGTGGTTCTGTTCGGGTACCTCCTTTCCTGCAAAGGGGAAGAGCGTTACCCTTAGTGCGATTCTTCCCCTTTGGTAAAAATCTCAAAAACCCCAAAAATGGCCTTGGAAAGGAAAAAATTTAACCATGAGAATGTTAAGGATGGTTTCAGCTCTTACCTGGAGTAGATAGATCGAGAATTGGACAAGTAATGGCTTCGGAATATTCTCCAGAAATCTACACATAATTGCTCCAAGTATCTCTCCAACCTGGTAAATAGTAAAATGATATGTTTTTACTATTCAATTGGATTTTATATGACATATTTTAGGGTTTTCTGTCATTATTTTAATATTTTTAAATATTTCATTAAAAAATACCCTTTTCTATAGTCATGAAAAATCGATTTTAAATCTTTTTTGGAGATCTAATAGTCTTTCAAAATATTTTGTGAAGGGATGGAGGTAAAAAGATTTGATTCTGGGTAAGTTTGTTTTTACTTTGTCATACTTCCACAAAATAGAAAAAGTCATCAAGCGCTAATTTTAATTGTTTGGTCATGCTCTTTAAACCCTAGCACCAAAGTTTCAAGTCAAATTTTGTTTCTTTTCAAGCTCATTAAACCGACTCATCATGAAAAGAAACCCTAACAGAGATAAAACAACCTTTTAAACAGAGATAAAACAACCTCTCAGGAGTCATGCACATGTAGAGGACCCTTGAAGACCCTACAAATAGCCCTCAAATCACACAAAAACCCTAAAAAATGATGAAAGAACACAAATTTAGGGGCATACGGGTGTTGCCTTAAGGCAAGTCGTGTATGACACATGGGTTACAGGTAGTGCAAGTTGCATATACAACACAAACACGCGACTGTTTAGCCTAACAGATGCGTATGGATGACAAAAGGCACAAAAAGGGTCAAAAACTAACCTAGGAAGGTAGGAAAGGTGTTCCAACAAACTCAAAAGGTGTTCCTAACTTGTAAGAAGGACCTGAAGCTTTACAAAAGGATGAAAGAAACACAAAGAAACACCAACTAGACAAGGATCTCCCCAATGGAGTGACCAGTTATGTTGTTTAGGAATAAACACCCTTAAAACCTAGGGTCTGGGGTTACCAACGTACATCTAAAACTTGTAGACAATCAGCTTTAAAGTACAGAAAGGAAATAGGAAGATATTTTGGACTCACCGGATTATCGATGGTTGATCCAAGCTTTGTATTCTCCCGCTCTGCTTCTCTCCAAAGCTTTGAGGCATGCAGCTCCTTCACCTGCAAAGAGAAAATTTTCCAAGTACAAACTTATACATGTATATATGATAGGTTAGATAAATAACATATATAGTGCTCAATCAAATATATTTACCAACCATGATACATGAAAGAGACTCAACACAAAGTTGGAAGAAGAATTGTCTTTATTAACAATAGTGAATGAGATAATTTTACGACCCAACGCCTAAGACAAGGACTCCTCTGCAACCAAAGGACTCTGATTTCTGCTGCTCTAAAGACTTCTGAAGATATACCACCAACATAAATTTTCTCGCCAAGATTCATTCTCTTAATGCCCTCCCCAAGGCCTCTATTTATACTTTGGGAAATAGAGTAGTTTCGAAGGTTGAGGAGGTTGAGACAGTTGAGATGGTTAATGTCTAAGGCTCAACTAATCTCCATTAATCGTGTTTTATTATTTTTAATGTCAAAATGGATGTGTACGTGACTATTGATACTGGAAACCTGCATATGACACGTGAGTTTCTTTAAGGGAAACCCGCGTACAGATCTGTATGCGGGTTGCAATGATAATAGTCGTGTACAGTACATGGGTTGTCAACGAACATAGTCATGTATGTACGTGATTTTTAGTGTAGATAGTCATGTACAGCAATCAATATATAGAAAGATAAAATCGCAATCTAGTTGGAGGATAAATGCATCTCATGTCATGCCCATCTATAGTGTTTATGAAAACTTCAATCCTATAGTGTCCTTTTGTGTGCCAACATATGGATAGTCAGCACTCGGACAGAGAAGTGCCATTTGGGTTGATAACACCGTGGTATGGATATTTGATCATTTATCTCTAGACCCAAAGATTTCATCCCAACAGGTCATCTGACGAATGTCGTCGCATCCGTCACCATGCGAAGTATTATCTAATTTTAAATGATACGTTCCATCAATGTGGTATTGACTCCATTCTTCGACTATGTATTACACATAAAGAGGTTGAACAAGTTTTGAATGATTTCCACTCTAGAGCATGTGGTGGTCATCTTTCTTGGATGGCAACAAATCAGAAAATCCTTCACGATGGGTATTTTTGGCATTCAATCTTGAAATATTGTCATGATGAAGTTAAGAAATTCCCATGCTGTCAACACTTTTATCCTAAAAAGTGCACCCACCCTACTCCTTTACACCCTATCATTGTTGTTGGCCCCTTTTCCAAATGGGGTATTGTTTCATGCATTGTAATCCTACCTCAGCCGAGGGGCATGGTTACATCGTCGTAGTCATTGATTACTTTACAAAATGGGCTGAGGCGATGCCTACAAATGCAGAGGATGGCAAGACTACCGCCCTCTTTTTTTTTAATCATGTGATAGTTAGGTTTAGAGTTATTCACGCCATAGTCACTGATCACGAATCCCATTTCCATTATCATATGATGGCTGAGTTGAGTGTTAAGTTGGTTTTTAGCCATGAAAAATCAACTCTATATTATCTATAGGCTAATGGTCAGGTTGATGCCATTAACAAATTTTTGAAAACTATGTTGCGTACGATGGTTGGAGATCACAAATCCAACTGGAATTTGACTCTTTTTTCCGCATTGTGGTCTTATAGGACTTCAGTTGGTTTCACACCTTTACACATGGTTTATGGACTAGAGGTTGTCCTTCCTATCGAATGTCAAATCCCGTTGTTCAAACTTGCAGTAGAACTTCTCCTAGACACTTCCGCCGAAGAAGAATTTTTTTTGTATTTGACAAACCTTGATGAAAATAGAAGAGATGTTTCCTTGGCTAATGAGGCACATAAAAAACGTGTTAAGTCTTAGTATGATAAGTCTATTCAACCTTGTATCTTTAACGAAGGTGACATAGTTCTGATTTATGATTAGAGACATGACAAGCGAGGGAAGGGCAAGTTTGAATCCATGTGGTAGGGTCCCTTTATCATCAGTACAGTTTTAGAGAAAGGAACCTATGAGCTTGTAGACTATGATGGGATACCTTTCGAGAAACCTCACAATGGGTTGTACCTGAAAAGGTACTATGCTTGAATTCATTTCTGTGTGGTACCTTGTATATATATATATATATAGATAGATAGATATATATATATATATATATTGTTTGACGTTTTGGTGTGTTTTTGGCATTTCAATATGGTTTTGAGTTTTTTATCAGTACTGTCTATACCATGTTTTGGTTATGCAGATCGGATGGATTTTCATGGTTTTGTTGATGGTGCTTGTCATCATACCTTGAACCTCACTTCAGCTGCTTAGTATTTGTATTCCCTGCCACATGACTTAGTCAGTTCAGGAATGTTTTGTATTGGTCCAGCTACCAACAACATCCTCAAGTATCAAGTAGTGATAGGTTTGTTGACCGAGGCCGCATTTTGGGACATTCATGACTTGGTAGTATTCATGAACTCACAGCTAGTGTTTTGTCATTTAAACCACATTTATACCATCATATATTTTACACTCCTTCATATTTTTCAAAGAGTGAATCACTTATAGGAACATTCCTAGGTCTTATAACACGGTTGTCGACTCATTGGCAAACTACATTTTGGACTCGTATATTTCCCATACATAACTTTTATAAATAAAACATGGTTCATTGTAAAATATAATAAACAGTAAAAGACACATAAAAATTCATGTAAATATCATTTTCCATTTGAACACATATGAACACTGTAAATAAGTCTGCATATATATATATATATATATATATATAAAGTGTTTTAGAAAATATGGTCACGAGACCCCGACTGAAGCTCTCTGTCTTTCAGATATATAAAAATGGAAAAATCCTGAAGCTAGCCAGCTTTCAATGTATACATCATGTAAAATGTCTAGTGGTTCTCATGATATCACATGATAGCCCTTGCTACCCTCCGTTGCAGGAAGCTGAAATGACCTGACACTCTAGTTGTGTGTCTTTGGTACCTCCTAGGGAGTTCATCGATGGAAGCATCTGGAATGTCAAGAGTTAACTAGCTGAGGTTATCCTCCAACTTAGTTAACTCATCATCCCCTCTATGAACGGTCCCCTACTCATCTATCAATCGGGGAAGATCCCCTAGGTCGTGCATCTCCAACATCTGCATGAAAAAATAAGTCTCGCATCATTCATAAATATTATAAAAGAAAAAAATGGAAAAAATTCTTCTGTAGTATTCTTACCAATATTGCCCCATTGGGCACATTTCGGTAAGGGTAGATCAGGGTCCCCCTAAAGTGTATGCCAGTGTACACATATTCCTCCACCATGAGAAGTTGGTCATACAACCAACGAAAGAATGTGCTCCCATACTTGACCTTGGCCCCCACTGCCACCAATGCAAGCCATGATCTCTACCCACCGTAGAATGTGAGGGTCATGTGCTCTCGGTTAGGTAAAATTCGCCTAAGGTTTCAAAAGGGGTACCCTCTCGAAGAAGAAGGTTGTCAAGATGGTCCCATAGCCAAAAATTTTTAACTCCCCCTGCCGACACTTATTCAATTGATCCTTGAACACAGTCAATAAATTATTATCCTAGTTATAGATCGTAGGTGCCATAGCCTACAAGGCATAAATCATATGGGCTCAAGAAGCTTAGTGGGCCCAATGGCTCCCTCTAACCCACTGCCTGGTAAAAATTACCATATGGAGAGGCAAATCCATCATCTGCTTGATGGGAATATTTTTCCCAGACATATGAGTGCTTGGAAAACAATGGCGATCTATGGATTCTTGTGTCATGATGTCTCCTCCCTGAGGACCCGTCAGGGAGACATGCTCGCCTAGCCTGGATAATCTGGTAAGTAAGTAGATTTCCTCTACCTCCACTGTAAGAATGTTAGCACCCACCTCAACATATTGCTGCTCCGAATTCCACATCCTCAATATGTACTCCAGTAGTCTCACATGAAACTTCATGCTTGAGACATGGAAAAAATTAAGGAGCCCACAGCGTCGTAAAGCAGCAATAGAGGAAGCATATTCCCCACTGTTGTAAATGAAAATGTCCTATGGCTAGGGTTTAAGAGGCCATCGACGTACTGGGGTTGAAAGAGAGATGCACAATGTTTAGAAAGCATATATAAACAAGATTTAGAGATGAGAAAGTTCCACACCTGACTAACTGAAGGCTGGTCCAATATTTCTCTTCAATCCTCTTCTTGCTCCTCTCGCTCCAAGAGACCTGTAAAACAAGTTATACCTTCCTCAAACCATTATGACCACATACAAGACAATGATAGTCAAATGAATATGAAACAATGATCTGAATAACATTATAGTATGATCATAAACAGAGATTCAATCAAACATTGAACAATGATTTGGGAAGAAGAAGGACATCACATCTTTATTAATCTTCAAAACAAGTACAAGTATACCTTCTCTTCAAGTTTGGCACCTCACGAAACCTTGATCCGGTTCTGGTGCTTCTCTTCTCCAAAGAACTCATCCTCCAAGCTCTGCAACACAAGGGGAAGACCTCCAGGGCAAAGGTGTGGGCAAAGAGAGTCCCGATTCCTCCAGCATAACAATGCAGAAATTCAAAGTCCCCTCTCATGGCCTTTCCTACTTCTATTTAGATGGGTGAAATAAGGTAGTTTAAAAGGTTAAAGAGGTTACAACAGTTAAATAAATTAAGTTAAATGACTTAACTAACTTCAAATTAACGTGTGTTTTTGTGTTTAAATGCTAAGAGACACATTCGCGAGTATGCTGTAGAGAAACCCGCGAATGATTCGCTACTATGTATAAGGGAAAACCGTGAATACATAGATTCGCGACTTGCTACAAAGGAGACCCGCGAATGACTCGCGAGTTGTATAGAAGGATAGTTGTGAATACATCCTAACATGTCAAAAATGGCAAAGTAATTAGCTGGATAGAGGCAGAATGTATTTCATAATAAGCCAAGCTATAGTGTTCTGGGAAAACCTCAATCCATAGAATACCTTTTGTGTGCCAACATGAGGAAAGTCGGCACTCGGACGGAGAGGTGCCAATCTGGTGTATAACATATGCCCCCTAATGTGTGAGGTTAGAGGGGAAGACGATAGCCGAAATACATTATAAAGGAAACAGCTGAGTATGGAGAGAGCAGAGAATCCAAGATCGAAAGGCTCGAGTGAAGGTACCTGTAAGAGAGATACATGTCAGAAAAACTGATCTCTGGGACATACACATCCATATACAAAACATCACCATAAAGATACAGGCGGATCCAACATATGTATAACTGATGAAACTATAATGGTTGCTCAATATGCAAAAAGGCGCCATATCAAATCTAAAGGAGTCATGGCCACAAATGAACAAGGTGGATCTGTAGCTAGGGTTTTCACCCTAGCTTGTGCGAATGAGCACCTACTAAGGAATCTGGAATCCTTAGTAGCAGTTCAATGATGTGTATGAAAATAAAGATAAACTGAAACAAATACTAATCTAAATACGTTCTTGAAGCAAAAGCAGTAAAGAAATGTATAATGGTTTTTATTAATGTTACCTCCAATGAGGAGGTTGATGGAGTCCGTTGCGCTGGTCCGATGTCGGTGGCTTCGAGCTCCAAGCTACTTCTTCTCCTTTTCTAGTGGTGGAAATGGGCCAAGAGTTCTCAATGGTGAAAGTAGCTTGATGGTAAGCTAGGGTTTCGAGAATAATTTCGGCAGAGGCAGGATGCTTATGATTGTGGATATGAAATGAGGGGTCTCCACCACTTATTTATAGTTTTTCAGTGGTGGAGTGCTGGCCCATGGTTTTGGAAACCATATGGTTTAGGGCAGCTTGTTTAGGGTTTTTTCCTCATTTTCCTCATTATTTTATATTTTTTCTTCCCTTTTGGGGATTTTGCTATTTTAGAGGGATTTTGGACATTTTTGAAGGAAAAAAGGGGTTTTTTGGCCTTTTGGAGGCATTTTAGGCCTTTTGGAGGCTTTTTAGATGATTTTATCGCCTTTTAGAGGCATTTTAGGCCTTTTGGAGGCTTTTAGTGGGATTTTCAGGGAAATATGGTAGGCCAATGGACAAATGAGCCACGTAGTGGGGTAGATGAGGTAGTTAACCATTTTTGGGTGTTAACAGATTGCCCCCTGATGTGCGAGGGCAGGAGCTCATCGTATGGCCGATGGACATCATGAATCATATTTGGTTTGTGTTGGGGTGTGGAGAAGAGGAGGAAGCAACTGAACTCCGGGACACCGATCTCGAACCACCTGCAAGGACTGAAAAGTACATAACCTCAATAATGAATGAGGGATCATCTGATAATATGGACGAGGTGGGAATTCCCATGCTCATATCAGAATATAACATAACAGTATAAATGGTCCTCAAATACTGGATGAGGAAAAGTATATCAATAGATGGACGAGGCAGGCATTCCCATGCTCGTATCAAGATACATAACAATCACTTGTGAGGCTCAAAATGAGAGACCTGGAGTAAATAATCACGGTGTATATCATGAGAGTCCAGAGGGGACACAAATATGGAACATACTGCTGAGCGGACCATGTCTGAGTTGAAAAAACTGATATACTGGAATGGCAGCAGTGGTACTTAATGTGGTTCTGAAGGAACTGATGCACTGCTGGATCAGAGTGACAACGGTCATACGTGCAATGGTACACTGAGCTGGAACTGAACTGGGTACTCAAAGAAGCGTAGAACTGAATGGCTTCCGAATACAATCACCAACACAGCCCGGATATCCATGGGAACATATAACTGGGCGTTCCGAAGTGACTCACCAATGTGCTAGAGTCGGGGGGAAATCCAGGGTCTTCGACACAGAATGGAAAGGGTATATATCCTGCGCGATTCTCAACGATGCGAATAAGGTGCTGAAGTCGAACATGTGAGAAACAACCATTCGGAGAGGCAATAATGATTCCTCCCAAAATGGTCCGTAGGCACTCACCACAGATGGTGATGGGTCCAAGGCGCAGGAGCCTCTAGGTCTATCCTCTGGAATAGAGGAGTTGTCGTCGACAGAAGGAGACCTGCAACTATCAAGGCAATGATGTTTCCTTGACAGGAGCGCGAGGTGCAAAACCGAACTGTGATAGTACTGATGGTAAGAGTGATAAAATGGTGGGACTAACTGGGCAAGTAGAGTGGGTGGAATCAAACTTCCTTTCTTCAGAGTATGATGGCGGGGATGATCGGGCAGCACATGAAACTGATTGGTGGTAAAGGGATCACAGCTGTAAGGGATCTGGGCAGTTCACTGGGCTGAGGGAGGCTCAAGCTGTGGTAACATGGTAGGAGACTGCAGAATACTCTGAACAAAGGCGACTTGATTGGAGGTGCTGCCGAGAGGATTGATCATAGCGCCAAGAGGCGGGGGGGGACTTCTTCACGGGTTATGGAACGAGAAGAAGTGTGGATATATAAAATGATACTGTCGTGTGGATTTTCTGAGCCCATGACAGTACATGCTCGTGGTTGCTTTCATATTTTAAGGAGTCTGAAAGCAAATAAGAAGACTCTGAAGTAATGAAATGGTACTGTCATGTGGATTTTGCAAGCCCATGACAGTTCATGCTCGTGGTTGCTTTCATATTTAAGGAGTCTGAAAGCAAATAAGAAGACTCTGAAGTAATGAAATGGTACTGTCATGTGGATTT
>LPNX010919419.1:0-107800 GCA_001517045.1 Pseudotsuga menziesii
CACGTAGGCTCAACCTAACAATTACTACTCGAGCCTACACCTTAATTAGTGTATAATAACTCGAGTGCCCCGAAACTGTGGGGACTTACCTAATGACTTGATATGAATTGATTACATTATTAATCCTCTCGATCGGAACATCAGGGCATGACCACATGACTCAAATACATAATAGAAACATCCCGAAATAAACATCGGGTTACAATACATAAGATACATAGAAGAATACATTCCGAAGTTACATATACATCAACATGGAGTTTGCTAGAATTCACTTGAATCCATCTTTACTTCTATTCTTCACATGCCAATTCATCAATTGTGCAAGTGACTTGCAATGAAACATTCGTTGAAGTCTAGGTATAATTGGCATGTGCCTTAAAACCTTATTTGGAACTGTAGCACTTTGTAGATCTGTACGATATCTCTTATGCTTGCATACAGGACATTCTTGATGGTTTTTGTAGTTGTCTCTGTATTAAATGCAATCATTCTCACATGCATGAATTTGGTTATATTCAATCCCCAAATGTACCAATAATTGATGTGCTTCTCTGTAAGTTGACGGCAACACATTATCTTCAGGGAATATTTTATCTTTTAGTGCCTTGTAAGGTTGTCATACACCCAATAAATTAAATTTTTTAGTTCTATAGAATATATTGTTAAAGGAAAAAACACATAAATGAAAATGAAGTTAATAGATATATACAAGTTAGTAACAACAATTGACTATGCAACTCCACAAAGATAATTCAACTCACCTTAGAAGGGTAGTGAAACTCTTGTCAGGCCAACCAAACAATGACTTGTTTTCAAGTAATGTTAGTGTGCAACTTAGTTTTGATGAAAAATTGAAACCATTTTAGTGATAAGAATAAAATAGCATACAAATCAATATAAACTCTCTCTCTCTCTCTCTCTCTCTCTCTCTCTCTCTCACACACACACACACACACACACACACACACACACACATTAGAGCATTCTTTTATTCATTCATTCATAAACAAAGTTTCGAATTCATAACATAAACAAAAATTGTGAATTCTTAGTTTAAAAAACAAGCCACACCCATTTCTTATTTTTTGGCTTTCTTCCCTTAGGAATATCCCTACGGAGGCCTTCCTCTTCTCTCCCCTTTCGTGCAAGAGTACATTTTATAAAGGGGTAGTTAATCAATAACTCATCCCCAATGGTGAGGTCTGTAATAGCCTCAACCATTATAAATCTTTCAACCTGTCTTTCCATATCTCCCTCTTTATCATTTATAACCTCAACAAACTGACAATTTGGTCTTATAGTAGGGTCCTTTCCCTTACTACTATTTATAAATCCAGCAATATTTTTATGTGTGTATGCACGACCATCTATATACAAGAGATTGCCTCTATTCACTTTGTCGCCTCTTTCCATCTGCAGACGATGTGTATACATATTTGAATTTAGACCATATGCAGACATACTATGCTTGTATTCCACTAGCATCCTCCATTGACCACTTGAATATGATGGCCCATAATATGGCATTAATCGCCTAGTGGTTTGTTGTGAGTTTTTTATATGTTTTGATCCCACATGGACATTTTTGACAATAAAGAGGCCCAAATTCGCTCCATGAACATTGGAGGGGTGTATCATGTAGTTGTATCCCTAGAATTGAAACACCTCATATGCAACAGGTAATTTTTGGTCACTAGGCCAAGCACAATATAATTCTCGATCAAATGCTTCTTTGTAAATTGATCTCAACTCTAAGGGCAATTCATCATCTCCATCACATTCATTCTCATATGGTTTGTACTCCGCCTTTCCCTTGTCCTAGAGCAGTTTATGCATCTTTAAACTTATTCTTGTTCTCTTACTCATTTTCATGACTTCCTCATCTTCTGAGTTGTTATATGTGCAAATGGAATTGTTATATGTATCTGTTGATTGAAATTCATCACCCTCTAAGCTAGAAGTAGGTGACCTTAGAAACTTTAAACCACAAGCCATCTCCTGTAGGTATTTAATAACAAAAAATATTAATTTTTGAAATTAAATATTCAAAATGTGACTATATTATTTATACATGTGTCTTATGTAAAATATGAGGATGGGCTTACCACAATTCCTATTGGATCCGAATCAATTGTAGGAGGCATATTACCCACTTGAAGATCAACATTTATGTAATGTCTTTGTACAATACCACGTTTGAATTCTTTCTTTCCATGACATTCATAACATCCACATACAACAATTTTCTCAAAATATTCATCCCATGTAGAATAATCGTTACCAACCTCTTGTTCAGTGTATTATGCTTCTATTGTATCTATAGAATCCATTGTCATATCTTATTCCACCCACTGTCCTCTACGTGATTTAACAGTAGGAGGATGACGTCTACATACACTTTGTTGTTGCTCCCTAGCAGACTGCATCAAATTTTCATTTTCTCCAATTAAAGTAGCAACCTAAAAAAATCAACAACATGCATTAATTATTTATTTCCATGAAATAAAAAAACCTCTGCATAAAAAAGTATCGAAGTTCTCATGACATGTAATATCACCAAGACAAACCTCATGTTCACTGCACTCATTTTCTGGTGTATTTGTTGAATCAATCGTCATATCCTCTTCCACCCACTTTGTATTGCGACGTCTTTTAATAATACGAGCTTCACCTTCACGTATATTAGTTGTATCTTGGACCTTAAATAATCGACCACATGCATCATTTGTTGAAAATATTGAATATAAACTGAAAAATGTAAAATTTTTATGAAAAAAGATTGGACAAAGCACTAAATTATGATATTTAATAACTCAATGTGATATTTTTGTACTTTGTTTCATACATCATGTCTTACGTCATCCTTTGAAATATTTCGATCCATTTCCATTGCCTCCTTTGATTCCTGTGTAATAATATGACACAAGATTTAGTCCAAATTTTGATAAATAGAGAAGTAATACTACGTGCCAGAGAACAGATTTTGAATATGCCTTTAAACTTTAAATTCAAAAGAAATTTTAAATATAAATAAGTTGGCATGACATTCAAAGGATTAACAAAGAGTAGCACTAGTACCATTGATATTCCTTCTTCTTGCTGCAAACACCATTACCATTTACAGTGAAACGCTATCGATCATTATTTCAACATCTGTATTGTTACTTTGCAATTACCAGAGCAATGAGCTCGGTCGTTCTACAACAGACGTGCTATGGGGATTACACACATGCGTGTTTCAATTGTAAGGATATTTATCATAGAATACGCTTTCTCCGAGGTGGCTATCAGGGAAGGATTGATGGTGGTGGTGGCATAGTTGTGCTTCGTGGGTCCTTTACTTATGGCTGCATCTAGTGAGGCTCCCCATCCAAACTCATATCTACATGCTGAAATTTCCCTTGGACGGATTGCTCCGGAGGCAAACTCATGGCAAATTTCTTTAACAGATCTACTTCAAACCTATAAATTTGTTGAAAATACATAGATGTCATTAGTTACTATGTTCGTGGAGAATGAAGGATAACAAACCCACTGCAAAATCATAAATAATGACACTACAAATTCATAGTGAATTGATGTAACTACACATTTTTTATGAGAAACTGCAAATCGCATCAGAGAAAGCATATTCATGGTGTGGTAAGCTCTGTAAAATGATGGAATAGCCTATGTGAATTGATGTAACTACACAAAATTGATGAGAAAAGTGCAAACCACCTAGGTCATATTAACGTTTAATATGACAACGATATTTGTGTACAAGTCTTGAAATGTAGAAAAACTTCTTTTTCTTAGTTGGTGAAAGCCAATTGTTCAATTTCTCTTCAAATCACATATTTGTTACAAAATAGTATAAGATAGATTCTTTCATTTCAACCAAAATATATATAAATAGCTTCAAAGTAAATCAAATACATATGTAACTTACTCAATGTTTATATAATTACAAACACAATCAAATTCCAAGTGTTTTGTTCAGTTACCTTTTAAGTGTTTTTTTAAATTTTATCTTTGTTTATGTTTGAATTGCGAGCTTTTATAGCATTTTTCACTATGTATGTTTTCACTAGCTCCTGATTAAATAAAAATATTATACAACTTTTTGATTAAAAACAAAAAATACATACAAATTTACACATTATCATTTGTATTCTCGTCCATCAAAGGATTAACAAAGAGTAGCAGTAGTACCATTGATATTCTTTCTTCTTGCTGCAAACACCACTACCATTTACAGTGAAACGCTATCGATCATTATTTCAACATCTGTATTGTTACTTTGCAATTACCAGAGCAATGAGCTCGGTCGTTCTACAATAGACGTGCTATGGGGATTACACACATGCAGGTTTCAATTGTAAGGATATTTATCATAGAATACGCTTTCTCTGAGGTGGCTATCAGGGAAGGACTGATGGTGGTGGTGGCATAGTTGTGCTTCGTGGGTCCTTTACTTATGGCTGCATCTGGTGAGGCTCCCCATCCAAACTCATAGCTACATGCTGAAATTTCCCTTGGACGGATTGCTCCGAAGGCAAACTCATGGCAAATTTCTTTAACAGATCTACTTCAAACCTATAAATTTGTTGAAAATACATAGATGTAATTAGTTACTATGTTCGTGGAGAATGAAGGATAACAAACCCACTGCAAAATCATAAATAATGACACTACAAATTCATAGTGAATTGATGTAACTACACATTTTTGATGAGAAACTACAAATCACATTAGAGAAAGCGTATTCATGGTGTGCTAAGCTCTGTAAAATGATGGAATAGCCTACGTGAATTGATGTAACTACACAAAATTGATGAGAAAACTGCAAACCACCTAGGTCATATTAACGTTTAATATGACAACGATATTTGTGTACAAGTCTTGAAATGTAGAAAAACTTCTTTTTCTTAGTTGGTGAAAGCCAATTGTTCAATTTCTCTTCAAATCACATATTTGTTACAAAATAGTATAAGATAGATTCTTTCATTTCAACCAAAATATATATAAATAGCTTCAAAGTAAATCAAATACATATGTAACTTACTCAATGTTTATATAATGACAAACACAATCAAATTCCAAGTGTTTCGTTCAGTTACCTTTTAAGTGTTTTTTTAAATTTTATCTTTGTTTATGTTTGAATTGCGAGCTTTTATAACATTTTTCACTATGTATGTTTTCACTAGCTCCTGATTAAATAAAAATATTATACAACTTTTTGATTAAAAACAAAAAATACATACAAATTTACACATTATCATTTGTATTCTATGCCGTGAATCAACTTGCTAAATCATAATTTTAACAAATAACTTGATTCATTTTAAATATACCGAAGTTCTTTTCGGTGTTTCATTTCCCCCACTTGGGGTATGCTATTTTTATTCATTGAACTGAGAATGATGCACTTCACCAAAATTAGGTACCAAATGTATTACATTTTTCTTGTTGGTTTTGGAAAGTTACCTTACAATAATTGGGACGCACTTGCACCAGGAGACTGCCTCCACTTTAACGTGGAGTGATATTTGAAACAAAAAATTAAAAAATGTGCCGATGAGGGTCCACTTTAACGTGGAGTGATATTTGAAACACAAAAATAAAAAACTGTGCCGATGAGGGCCGAGAGAGCTCTATTCACTCTCGAAACAGGAAAATACAATAGCTGGACCCCTGATTCGACTACAACTATCTTCCAGATTAGAGGCCAAGCTATCAGAAAGCCATGAGCAGAAGATCATTATGACTGGTTATATTCCAACAGGGCACTTAGTTTTTTGCGTCCATAGGCCTATTACATTGTAGTTTGATCAAGTCAGTGCACCACTTGTGGAGGAAAACCACCTCCACCACATGGAATCGGAAGCAAGGGGCCTTGAGATTTTCAATGGCGCTGCACGCTACACACTAGTGTATTTCAGGGTTGTGCCCCTACTCGGCTCTCTAGTTTCGCTCCATTCCCCTGCACTACAGAGCATGTACTTTGGCCTCCACAAATGCGAAATTTGAGGGCATCACAAGCAACATCTACTCGGGGGCACATCAACATTGGCATCACGTCTTCTGGGAGCTCACGGCCAAAGTCTTTGCATCATAGGAAAGACGACATTCATGCTTTTGGAATCGTTAACAAGGTGGGGCATACCACCCAATCACTCTTTGAACAAAGGTCTGAATCTTTTATCATTTTTCTATGTTTAGAAATCTCTGGAGTGAGACTACTTTCAGTGTATTCCATGGATATTTTAGGGTAGCTATTGAACTCAAAACCCTCGTACAAGTTTTGAATTTCTTCTAAGTTTTTTATTTATTGGGGTTTGTTTTGAAATCATTTTTTTCTTAAAATCCTGAACACTTATAAACCTCTTATTATGAACTTGTCAAGCTTTGCATCAGAATTCCATTCTAAAGAAGAAAAGAAAGCTCTTGAAAAACATTATCCGGGGTTATCAATTCTACTAGAGAGATCAGATAATCAAATAAAGATAAATATTTACATGGAAGAAGAAAATGTTCTTGAAGTATTATCTGGAGTAGATCATCGAAATAAAAGGACACAGATAAATGCAAGGAAACATAAACTTAACTTTGATGAACATTTGCATTCGGTAAAAAGGGCAAGAATTGAAGCTGAAGATGAATGCATTGCAATATTAACTTCGTGAATGCAACCAAGTGCACCCCCTGAAGACAGATGAAACTCGCTGTAAATGCACTTTGTTAATGTTGTTTGGAGTTTTGTTCATTGTAGAAACTATCATCATTTTTTCATTGAGCATAAGTGACAAATAACTTGTAGAAAATGCTAAGTAGTGCCTTGAAGGACCGAAGAGGGACAACACTCCCATGGTGAAGCACATCGCCTAAGAAAAACTTTGTTGCATTAGAAACTAACAAATATCAGATGCATCCTCAGATAATTTTGAAAGGGAGATTCTGTTATTTGAGATAAGTTAGAGAACTCAATATTGAAGACGATTGTTATGCTTGTATGACAATCTAGGCCTTAATATGATGAAGGTTGTTAGTATGACTACAAATCCATTAGCTGTGAGACTTTATGATAATTAAGGAAGTCATTTGAACTAGACTTCTGAGGGTGTTCCTTCTTTAAAACTTGGTTTTATGTGCAGAAAATTACCAACCCCTTTGGTTGTGTTACTAATTCTGTCCTGGAGGAGCCTCGTTCTTTCAGCTACACATATTGAATTAATTCAATCTTCTCCTTTATCAGATGCAATAATGAATCTTGAAGGACAAAACCTTTAGTAGCTACTTGTATTACAGGCTCACTCATCAGCCTATAGAACACAAAATTTCCCTACAAGCACTTGCTACATTCAAAACTCTCGTATCTTTTTGGAGTGTGGCTATTACCAGAACTCTTTGGAACGATGGCTCATCACACTTCTCTGTTGTTTTCCACCTTTTGCACAGGAGGACAATCGTTACTGTAGACTTGGCTTCATGTGCAGAAATTTACCAGCCATTTTGGTTACATTATCATTCAGTTCGGGAACTGGCATTTGATCCAACTATACCAATTGGATTAAATCATTGTGATTATTTCTTAGATGCAAATACAGTACCATTTGGTTCACTCCCAAGTAGCTATATATTTACAGTGAGATAGGAATGCAAATAATTAGTTTGACAATTTTGGTGAAACATGCATCAAAGGAAGCTTATTTATTCATGTAACACAACTCTGGAAGACAAAACTTTCAAAATTCCTTTCATTTGGGAGTGTGGCTTTTCCGGATCTCTTTGGAAGGACAACTCATCATGCTGCTCTGTCTTGTCTTTCCACCCTCTGCACTGGAGGGCAATCTTTCTCGTAGACTTGTCTTCATTTGCAGAAATTTACCTGCCCTTCTTCTCATATTAATAATTTTGTCTTGGATATGGAATTTTTACCCAACTACACTAATTGAATTAAATCACTGTGATCCTTTCTTAGATGCAATGTACTATAACCTGGTACACTTAGAGAACATGATTCTTAACCATTTGAGTTATCATAAAAATCTACTTGCACATAGGTGGATACTTTCAATGAGATAAGAATAGAAAAAATAACTTGACAATATTGGTGAAACACGCACAAGAGGAATTTTATCCATTAACCCATGGAACACAGCTTTGGAAGACAAAACTCCTATATGGCCACTTGCTACCTTCAAAACTTCCCTTTCTTTTGGGAGTTTGGTTTTACTAGGTCTCCTTAGAAGAACAACTCATCACTCTGCTCTGTCTTGTTTTTCCACCCTCTGCAATAGAGTGTAATCCTTCTTGTAGAGTTGACTTTTTGTGCAGAAATTTCCTAGTCCTTCTGGTTGTATTACGCATTCTGTCCTGAAGCAGGAAATTTTATCCAACTACACCAATTGAATCAAATCAATGTTGTTCTTTTCTAGATTAAAATTTTTAATATAGTATTATTTGGTTAACTCAGTGAACAGTGCAAGTCCTTAACCATTCCTTTTATCAAAGAAGGCTACTTACAATTAGCTGGATACTTTCAACGAGATAAGAATGCAAATGAATAATTTGACAGTTTTGGTGAAAGATGCACAAGAGGAGGCTTACCCATTAACCCATGGAATGCTACTTTGGAAGACAAAACTTTCATGTGGACAATTGCTGCCTTGAAAACTCCCCTTTGCCTTTCTTTTGGGAGTGTGCTTTTGTCAGATCTCTTTGTAAGGACAACTTATTAGTTATTACAATGCTTTGTCTTGTTTTTGCACCTTCTGCACTGGATGTAATGATGTAATCCTTCTTCTGAGTTGGAGTCACGTGCAGAAATTTCTCAACACATATGGTCATATTACTAATCCTGCACCTAAGCAGGCATTTTTATCCAAGCACACCCAATCGAATTAAATCACTCAATGAATAGTGCAATTCCTTAACCATTCCATTTATCATAATAACTACTTTCAACGAGACAAGAATGCAAATAGATAATTGGACAGCTTTGGTGAAACATGCACTAGAGGAAAAACTTGGTTGTCATTTGGTAGACCCTTGTTGTCTTGACCAATGGAGAACTCCATTCCAGGTTGTATTTATCTTGCCACATAAACCATTCTTCTGTAAATGTTCCCAAAGTTTTTGAATTGAAAACTTTTACGAGATCATCCTGAATTCACATCCTCAATATCTTCATATTGTGGGCACCCCACTTCCCCTTGCCTCCCTTCTTTGTTCTATCTTATTTTGACAAGTTGTTTCTATGAGAAGTCATTTTACTGCCATCCTAAGAATACTTACAAACTGTTATGTCACAAACCCTACATGACTCTTAAAATATTAAATTATAATGCACATATACCCTTGGGCCAGTTTTGGTATGCAAATTACTACTTTGTATCTACTTCAGGAAATGCCATCTACACATTTCTAGCGTCTCCAATGCTCTTCTGTAATCACTCTTCTGACTAGTGTTGCCACATGGTTGGGTGGTTATACTTTTAGGGTTTTTTCTTCTTGTCTATCTTTCTTACTTTTGTTGTATGAAAAATATTTGTTCTTATCCAATGTTCATGTTGTACAGTCGCTTTGTTGATTGATACAAGGATCAATACATATATACAACATAAAGGTTGAATACCTATATGCTCTTGTCTTGCAAGATTTGGAGTTCACAGTGCAAAAGAAGTGAGTGGTCCCAAAACTTCGAATTGTCACTTCTTATATGAGATGCCATGTTGATGACTTTTAGGCTTGATATCGATGTCTTCATACTCCTAGAAATATGAAATGTTTTATTTTTTCCAAGGTACTGGTTACTGTGAAATGCATCTCAAGGAGAAGTTACAGACAAGGGTATATTTCACAAGATCAAATCCTAACTTATCAGCATGTTGGTAATTTTGTGATGAAAGTTTATGGTTCCCAATTATACAGCCTTAATGATATGTGAACAATTTGGTGCAAATACAAATAAGATGTTATATGAAATGCTATAGAATTGCTTAAAATACTCGTATTCGTTTTAAGAATACAATCCAAAGTTTTTTTTCTAAGTCTATGTAGATCAAAAAGATAAATGGAAGGCTTTCTGAGTGCTTAAAAATGAACAATCACATGCAAATTGTTTCTTTGATGAACTGCCTTTAGGCTTTATTCAATATTTTTTTTCTTGGAGCTGCTTCAATGAACATTGGTTGGCACTGCAATGAACATACTTTTGTCAACTTCATTAAAGGCCAGGTCTTTGGGGTATTTGTTCTACCAAAGCAACCTGCAACTTGGTCATGGCCTCATCCCTTCTTGAACTCATTCCATACGGGCCGGGAAAATGCAGCAGGAGTGGATCCTTGGTGTTGGCTTGACACTATCAACCTCACCGGTGAAACCAACTCCTCGTTGGCAATTGATAATATTCAAATTAAAAGTTAATTCACTACATTAAATTTAATTAAAAGTGTCCAACAATTATGAGGTTGATTCACTACATTAAATTTATTAATAAACCACATAAGTGATGTGTTTGAGCTTGAATAAATAAGCATTGAAATGTAGGTTTCAAAATAGATGAAAAAGCAAAGGAGCTAGTTGTTTATTTTGGGTAGATAAAATGATAATTCAATGCAACCAATCACTAATAATATGCTTTATAATGCAAGTATTAAGTGATTGCATTAATTTGATATTTCTATTACATATTCTTCCCTTTTAAGATCATTCCATTTCTTGTTCTCTTAGGCTAATGGGGTAGATGATTAAATTTAGGACACTTTCTTGTTCTCCTCCCCTTGTAGCAGCTACACCTTTTTGCCTCTCCTTCACTTTCTAGGGGTTTCCTTCTTGGGATAAATTACTTGTAGGCATATGCTTATCTCATTTCATTTTATATTGCTTTGGTACTCATTTTTCACTTCCTCTTATTTTAGACGCGCTTTTTGCTTGCTTGCACCCCTCTTTTACTCAACTCTTTATTGCTAGTTGTAATCACTAGCCACTTTGACTTTTTTTGGTATTTAGTAGACATTAATACAAATTTCAATTTTGTTTCATTTAATGTGTTTGAGTACATTTGTATTGGGGATGCTCTAAAAAGAACTTGAAGTACTTGAAGGTAAGAAGAAATTTTATTGTTCCTACCTCAACAGGTGACTGAAGTGGCTTCCCTTTAACAGAAACGGGTGGCATTTTCATTGATATATAAAAGTTGTGGCTGAAATGTTCAGCAATAAGAAGTACATAATGTTCAAAGGATTCAAAATATTTTAATATAATAAGGAAAAAACTGCCAGTTCTGATTCAAGACAAACACCTACAGACTAACCATTCTTGCTTCTTGTTCCAGCCCTCTTCATGCCCCTCTGCTATTTGCTGCACTGCCAAATCCTCCATGCATCCCCCTCCATAACAGATCCAATGGAGTCTAAGGGTCTATTCACCATGGATTGAGAGCTTTCTAGTGAAGTTGCCAAGTATTGTGTGATAATGCATATAAACTGTAGAGACCAATTTGCACATTTGTCTATTTTGGGCTTAATTTTGTGCTTCCAGGTCCTGATATTGAGCCTGCTGGGTATCTATTAGTGTTATTGGAACCTGTCTAGTTCAGGTAAAACCGACTGGTTCGACTGGTTTAGAGGGTTTCCTGGTCTGGTCCAATGCCTGAACTGCCTGGCCTGTGTTTTGACTCAATTTTTTTTTCCTATCGCCTTCAATAAATTAGTGAAAGATTCGCTAAGAGATTACAACATTATATAATAAAATGAAAGATTCGCCAAGATTTTACAACATTGTATAATAAAATGAAAGATTCACCAAATTTTTTATATATACATATTATATTATTGATAAAACCGCCTTCAAATTTCCCTATATATCGGAGAGATTCGCCCATTTTTTATACATATAAATCTAGGGGGGGTTCTTAAAATCATCCCTGTTGTTAGTATGACTACAAATCCATTAGTTTTGAGACTTTATGATAATTAAGGAAGTCACTTGAAAGGATTACATATAGGCATAGGGGTTGGTTTACCTTTATGATGATCCCTATAATGTCTTTGGATAAGATGACGTGTACAAACATTACTTTTCTTGATATCTACAAAATTCAAGAGAGATTGAATCATTCAACCTCTTATAGAGCGGCCTAAAGGAGAATTGCTCTTACCTTATTGAACACAAAAGATAGTTAACTAAAGGGAAGAGGATTCTCTAGTGTTTAAATGAAGAGAAAATCAAAAGCCCATTTTATGTTCTGGATATTTTATGCAAAGCAGAATGTAGGTAGCTTTGCAGATTTTAGGAGAGATAAAATGTTGTAAATATGTACTGCTCAGTGTCCATTTTAGGTGCAGTTTTGATGTGAGAAAATACATAGGTACAACAAGTTTAGCATATGTGTTATGTAGTTGTCTTCATGGTGCGTCTAATACTTCTTTGGTTTATATCAGAGTGCAGTATTGAGAATAGCACTGTAATACTTAGTATTGGGAGGAATGATAACCATTCTTTTCTTGGGGGGATTTAATGGAGAAACTGAAAAACTATTCCCTTAGTTTATATATAGGCCCGGGAGGGTTTATAAATGTCGTGCTTCATGTCAAGCTCCTTTGATACTCTTTATTTTCAATTTCATGTTGTTTGGAAAAATGATAGTTGAGAATTATTATTCTAATGGACATCTTTTTTGATATCCATTGTCTTGTTCTTATTCATTTTCTTTTGATTTGAGTGGGAATTTACTATGTTGCACCTATTGTTAATTATAGGATTTGTTAGATTGTGTTGATTTTTACTCTGTTTAATATGATTACCTTATGCAGATATAAATACTAAAACAACAGAATAATGGATGCTTCATTTCTAGATGGGAATTCATTTTCTCAAGGCAGAAGCAATGGTAATAATAAATTAGGAACAGATACATCGAACAAAGGAACATGTAAGCCGCTTCGGGAGAGACAAGTAATTTTCATTTTTATCAAGATTTTTCTTTGTGATATGCATACTGTTTCTTTTTCAGCAATTGCCTATAATTTTTGTTTGTTAATTCCTCCTTTTGTACTTTTCCTGAGGTTTGTATGTAGAGATGTTACACCTCCTATATTCTATTTGAATTCCTTAGATAGTCCCTGAATAAATATTATCTATATTTACATTCTATTCTAAAATTCATTTCAGTTGAAATGCTTGGAATATTTTTATGTCCAAGCTGATTGTTGTTCTAACTTCTAAGCATGATTATCTGTAGTGCGTAGACAGTTTAGTATAGATCTATTTTTACAACTCACATTCTTTGTTTTGGTTATGTGACAATATTCTCCTGGAAGATAATTTGTTGGTGGCTATTTTCTATTTTACAGGGTGCAATTAATTTGCTCATGGCTGTATACAAGAAAGAATTCAGTGCAATGGGTGGCTATTTGACAGATGCAGGTGAGGTATTATGACACTAATTGCATTTATTATATAATTTTGGTTGGCAAATATTATGTTGACCGAAGGACTTCACTATATGTTACTAGATATTGTGATATTTTCACTTTGATCTTCTAAATCTTGCAATATGAAGTTGTGTGGCCTTTGAAATTTTAATTATCACTTGAATCGCAAGATCTCATGTCCTCAGATTGATGGAAATGATACCGAGTTCATCTTGACCAAATTTATCCAATTGCTGGCATTAAAGCTGTAAAATGTTTTCTCTTTCTGAAATTTCAAATGCTCATGGATTTTTATAAAGGCTATAAGACGTCTCCTGTGTCTGAAATTACTGAACATTGAATGAAAGGGTGTTAATTGGTTTGGATACAACTAGCATTTCTAGCTAAGCTGATATCACATTAAAATGTGGAACATTTTATCATGCAGGTAATATTGGACAGGGTGGAGCATTTTTTTCAGGCTGTTGGAACATGAGGATAGGATTTTTCAAAAGCGAGCTCATATTCACAAGGTACACATTTAGTTTATATGAAATTACGAAAACCTTTGTCAGTTGTACGTATTTGGGTCTTATTTTGAAAAAAACACAGCTATACATTTTTAAACTATTCAATAACCCCCATTGAGGATAACACCCTTCCATTGGGCCAAGCTGTGAGCTTAAGAACATTTTGAATAGGAATTCTATGCCATATGAAAAATGGAAAATCGGTCAATAGCTATTTTTGTAGAGAATTTTATTAGGAAATACATTAAGCCAAGGGAAATACTTTGTTAAAACTCTGGAAATATTAGGAAATACATGTATTTTACATGTTCTCACATATTTTACATGTATTTTTATATATGCATATCCAACCATATTGTATCCAATTTGTTCTCATATATGTACATATATCTATCTATATCCTAGTAACTTTAAATTCTCACTGATAACTGGATGAATTATCATAGTTGACTTTTGTTAAGTATTTGATTACTAGCAATATATTAGGACAGACTAACCTAAGCATCTTGTTGGTTTTTCTTAAACTTTACGCTCGTTTCCTTTATATCCAAATGAGGGCATACAATATGCTCTAAAAGATGAAATGATTGTTACTGCATTTGTTTTATGGGAATGACCCGTCTTTTGAAGGATACAACCTGGAAAAGTTCCCAGAAAATGACAAGAAATGGATGCCAACAAACCGTTCCTAGGGAGTTCTTGGAATGGTCAGTATTTTAGAAATGGTACTAGTCTTTTCTCTAAACTTTCTTTTTGATCCCTTTGATCCCTTCATCATAATGAGTACCATTATACACTCGATGTAGTTCAGCCACATTATTGTTTTGTACTCGCCATTTTTTATGTTCAGGAAGATATTGTAGATTCTCAGTGTATGTTGTTTCCACTTAAAATTCCTTCCATAATACCTTCAACCCCCACCCCCCAACATATTTAGTGAGTGGTCTATTCCTTCTACGCCTTACAAATCTTTAAAGACATTGGAATTAAGTTTCCTTATAGCACTCATGCTATTTCCCAAATGCATTTCTGCAGTTAATTCTCAATTCTCATGCTTTTAAATGCTTGAATTGACAATTCACAATTCATTGCAATGATATAAAATCTGTTTCAAGGCACACTCTCCTTGTTTTCACTCTTGTTTCCCCACTCTGTTAGAACTGATCTTATGCAGGTAACTATGTTGGTATATAAGTTATAACTTATCTCGTGTGTAATCACATGCAGCTAGGACCAACAGTAGAATTGTCTGTCTACTAGAATAAGGTGCAATATATTACATGTTTGTAACTAGGCTATCATAATTTGGCTGCTAGCTAGACTGGTGGAACATTGCTTTTTTCTCTGGACATGTGCATGCACTAATGTGTATTGCTAATCACATGGCTTATTAGGTCTTGATATAACCAGAATGCCCAAGCTACATGATTTTAGGTAACCAAATTGGTACTATTACATTGTCATCTTTTGATACATGCAACACTGTTGATGTTGATGAGTGTCCTTTCTAGTATTACAAAAGCCTCTTTCTTTGTTGCCTTGTTCGACCATTAGATACTCAAAGTTGTGTATTGATCCTTTTTACCATTATAGAGGACTCTGTAAGTTAGGTTCTCAAATTCTTAAAGGGTTCTAGCTCAATGGAAGAGCACCTGCCTTACAAGCAGGAGGTTGGTGGTTCGATTCCTCCATGCCCTAATGATATTATAATATCGGTTAAATACTAAAAACGACTAAATTAGTGACCAAAACATGAGAGACGCGAAACTAGGCATTAAAAAGGATGCAACACAAGGCGCTAATGATGAAGCCAAACATGGCGTTGATATGGTAGCAAAATAAGACGTTACTTTGGATGCAAAACATGGCGCTACATAGGAAGCAAAATATGGTGCAACAATAGAAGAAATATTTGGCATCATTTTGGTAGCAAAACATGATGCAAAAATTGGTGCAAATTTGGAAGAAAAAATTGGCACATATTTGGAAGTAAAACATGGTGCAAAATGGGATGCTAAAGTGGTGCTATTAAGGATGCAAATATGGCGCTAACAGGGGTGTCATTTAAGAAGCAAAAGCGGACACTCGCTAGGAAGCAAACCTCGACATTGTTTAGGAAGCAAAGTTGGGCGCGATTTTGGAAGCAAACCTTGACGTTGTTTAGGAAGCAAAGTTGGACGCTATTCTAGAAGCAAAAAAAGAGACGCTATTTTGGACGTCATAAAGGATGCTATTTAGGAAGCAAAAAAAGACGTTTTTTGAGATGCTTTATGTTTTGTCCATGACGCATCCCATTTAGCGTCTAGTTTGACCACTCAATGTAAAAAAAAATTACACTAAAAAGGGACGCTAAATGGGACGCTAATTCCAGGATTTGTTTTAGTGCTTGTTGGTCACATGGACGCACTTTACACACATTGTCCAAGTGTAGAACACACGGGGACACTTGTCTTGTTTTGGACATGTGTCCCATGTGTATCCAACACTTAGACATTGTGTGCCCTGCTGTGTTTGACACTCTGGAGCCAAAAGTGTTTAAAAAAAGGTGCGAAGTTCAAAAAATGTGTCTTGTTGTGTGTTTTATGTAGTTTTGTTTTCCAATTATTAAAAAAATTATATCCTTCTTTAGCGTTTTATCTCTTCTTTAAATTCTTTTTAAAGTTGTGATGTTGTGAAGATACCAATTTCCCATTAGTAACAAATGTCAAGCTCCATTTCAACTTTAGGAAATGTTTTGAGCTTTATTTAGGTCATGCACTAAGCATTCAAGTAATCTGATCTACCAATTCATTTTTTCCATATTAATTTTTCTGCCAAACATTGATTTATTTACCAAGCATAGTGTTGTTTCCTAGTAGTGTATGAAGATATGGCTACTAAACTCTCCTTTTGATGATCATTCATTTATGCTTCTTACATTTTATTGTCTTGGTTTTATTTTTTCTTGTCGAAAAAACTAAGAAACATTTTTTCATTCCCCATTCACTGGTTGCATATCATGCTAGCGCCTTGATGAAAATAATTTTATTTAAGTTTTAACTTGAAGACAAGCAAGCTTGGAATTGCACATGCATTTCCATATCTCACTTAACTTGTTTGGAAAACAAGTTTTAGCCCATTTTTGAACTTGAAAGTTCCAATCTTAGTTTGCTTGAATCAACATTTTCAACCTACTTATAATGCATTTTCATGTTTGTTGAAGAGTAGAGATTTTACCTTTCATTGGCTTGCTAGAAATAAAAAAATCAGCACGTATGTTCAAGATTGAGAATGTGATTCCAATCCTATTTGGAATGAGAAATAATTATTGTTTTCTATTCCATAACAATTTTGTTTTAAAATATAACTCGCAATTAAGTTTCTAGTGATTCCCTACATTGCAAGATTACAAATATCATAACAACCATCAACCATCACCGCCCTGGAGTATGAGTCATTACAATAGGGTCGCTATACAGTCAACCCTTATCTTTTGAATGTCCACACAAAGTAGTCGTATAAGTTGAATCTCTTTGGACTTTAAATTTGTTAAAGTTGAAAGTCTTAGAGTGTATGAGAGGAATTTTTTTTAATAATAGTTTTCCTTACATATTTTTGATAGGTTAGTATTTCATATGTTTAGATAGTTATGCAAAAATAAAAATCCGTGTAATATTTATTTTAGTATTTTTGTGAAAATGGTTTCAGTTTATAGACTTATGGAGAAATTGTAGATATTCAAAGACTTCTATTTCTTGGATGCCTTCACAACTTAAAATATTTGGATGGGTTTCTATGGGGCTCATGAATGAATTTTCTGCTATGTAATTTATTGAGAAACAATGTCTAGAATTGGTCAACCTAAAAAACATGGGAGACAAATGACACTTAATAATGCGTTTAACTTGAGTCGACATGATGCAAATGTTGAAGAAGATGTTGATTTTGAAACAAATACGAATATTGAAGAAGAAGGTCCTCTAGAAAATAAAGGAAAAGGAGTAGCTATCAAAAGATCATTCAAACCTGCATGGAAGTTAATGCACAAATGGGTTTATCTGATAATAACTCCAAATGGTGAAGAGCGCATCAAGTGTTTATGGCGTGCTAAATTCAAATGTGATACACCATTTGCAAAGGAAGGTAGTAGTACAATCCAATTAAGTAGATTAAATGTTCATGCATCGTCTGAGGCTCATAACCATTCAATTCAACTATTGGAATATGAATCAAGACAACCATGCTTACCCATCTGAAAGCATATTAAACTTATGTTGGATGTTGAAAAATACAGAATAATTAGTGCTATGAAACTATGTATTTTGTGGATATAAAGGATTTAGCTTTAGAAATGTACAAATACTTATGTGACCTGCACAGGTATAAGAGAACTCCTAATATGCCACTAACCAATTAATATTCTTCGTATATTAATATCACTTCTGGTAAAGAGTTTTTACTTGCAGCAAAAGAGGTTTATTCAAAAAAGTTAAAGGCAGAAATTTGTTCTAGCCCTTTTTATTCCATTTTGGTTGATGAAATCACAGATAAAACAATGGAGCAACATTTGATAGTATATATTACCTAGTTAATGGATGGAGGGAGAGGGTCATGCATGAAAAAAATTATTCAACTTCTGAAAATCAAAGACAACACTGCACAATGCATGTATGAAGCAGTTTCAGGGTTATTATCTAAGATGAAGTTATGAAAACATCAATTGTTGGGTTTTGGGTCACATGGAGCCTCATCTATGAGAGGTATTCGTGAAATCTTGGTAGCTAAGTTGCTTTGGGAGGTGCCTAATTTATTATGTATTCATTGTATAGCACATCATGAGGCCTTAGCTATAACACATGCTTCAAACTATTTTCTTGAATTTAACTATATTGATAAACTAGCTAATAAAATATATCCATGGTTAGGAAAATCTGCAAAGAGGAATAGAGAATTTAAGAGTTTGTTGGACCTATTTCAAATTGACAAGCTGCAAGTACTTCAAATTCATCAAATCCGGTGGCTTTCTAGGGGGTAAGTTATGAGCAGGCTTGTTAAAATCATGCCGGTATTGTTTTTTTTTTAACAATAACCGATGGGTAGATTAGAAAAGAGCCGGAAAACCAGCTTCCGGGGGATCTATTACAATGGGAGAATCTTTGAGCAAATCCAACTGCTCTGACAAGCAAGACAGAGACCAGAAAACATAAAAGGAACACACACAATTCCAGCCTGCGTGAGTGGGGCAACGTCCTGCTGGCAGTTTCAAAGAATAGTCGAGAAGACTAAAACGCCTTTGGTAAACATGGAGACCAGAGTAAAAGGACTGCCACCACATTGACATATGGTAGAGTTTGATAGGCAACCTATCAGTCATTTGAAACCATCTTGGGGGGGAAATCATGCCAGCGGTCTCCACAGCAATAAATCAACGTGGAGGTCCCCAAAAACAACTGCTGCAGCTTTGAGAAGTGGGAGACTTCTTCTACGAGCTCATCGAATCCCTCTAAGGAGGAGACCAGCTCTTTCTTGAGATAAACCAGCTCTTTCTTGAGATAGACCAGCTCAGACTATCCTCTTCAGCGCCAGAGGAGAGAAGGAACGTACAAGTCTACGCCTTGAGATGGACATGAGGCTTTCCACACAGGTCGGCCAGCCTTTCTTTAGCTCCTGATAAGGCCCAATGGAGGAGCAGAGGATCGAGAACATAGTCGAGAGGGTAGATCATGAGAGGAAAGAGCAGCTTTAAGGTCGGGCTATAGTTGCCACTTCCACAGTACTCAGGAAAGAAGGGTAGACCACGGTATTCAGAGGGCCGAGGGGAACACGAGAAAAGGAGAAAAGCCACGTTATAGAGGGTCAGAAGAACACAGAGGATAAGAACAGGCCTGACAGTGTCACGGGATGTTGCAGAAAAACTCAGTCCCATTTTCAGTAATATTGCCCCTGCTTAGAATCGTGGCACGATTGGCCTCGAGGTCTGCAATACTGTTGAGATGATGGAGAATGTGAAAAAACCTTATAGAGTGGAACTTACCAGCTAGGATCCGGATTTTCTGGAAAATACGCTTCATAGGGAGGCTAGAAGGCCGAGACTTTGTGCAGATGGCCTGCACAACAATTCTAGAGTCACCAAACACAGAGATTTTCTGAATGTTGAGCCTTATAGCTTGCCTGAGGCCTTGCCACAGGGCATAAAATTCAGCGAAGTTGTTGGATTCCACTCCCAGTCCCCAGGCAAAGGAGGATCGGATGGAGCCAGAGGGGAAGAGGATCACTCCTCCCCCACCTGAAGGGCCTGGGTTGCCTTTTGAGGCCCCATCAAAAAACAAACAATGAACCCCCAGCGAGCTCCTCCAGTTAATAAACTCATCTTCTTCCATGCGTATTTCCCAATCTGCTAGCTTTGGTTGCCTGAAAATGGGAGAATTTTGGGCACTAGAAGTGAAGGTGGAAAGCCAGGTTGATTCCAGATCATCCAAAGGTTGAGCATTGCTGAGTCCCAGTTTGTGTTCCAGAGCCTCTCCAAGGAAAATTCTAGCTTTTAGGGCGACCTTTGAATGAGGGTTCTCCACGTTTCTGAAGAGCCGATTGTTCCTTTCGAGCCACAGTTTCCAGATAATAAACTTTGGGATTAACATCCAGGCTGCTTTGAGGAAGGTCTTTTTGGAGAGGAGAAAGGGAGAGGACTCAGCCCATTTGGAGAAGATTTTTGAAGTTAAGTTAGGCACAGAGAAATTAGTGTGATGCAGGGAGAGGGCTTCTCTCCACACTTCTCTTGAGAAAGGGCAGGAGAACAGGAGATGATCAAGGTTTTCTTCATTTTTTTTACACAGTGGGCAGATTGAGGGCCCTTCCTGAGGTTTTCAGTAGTGAGAATACTTCTGTGCACTACATTCCTTCAGAAGAGGTCCACTTTCGGGATGGGCTGAGTAGACCAAACAAACTTCCATTGGATAGGATTTGGAGCTACATGAGGAATAGCTAGAACAGAGCGGTAGCCTTCAGCGGGGGTGTAAAATCCAGATTTTGTCCCCCATCCTCTTTTGTCACACACTGATTGATTAAGGGGGGCTTTGCCTTGCAGCAGCTGGGCAAGAGCCTTTGCTTCTTCTTCAAGCCAGGGAGGATGGACACTTATCTTCCAATCAATCCAGTAGTTGTCGGAGTCCCAGACTGATAGATCCCAAAGGGTGGACACATGCTGATCTTTGAGCCAATGTTTTATGTTCTGTACTTCAATATTTTGCCCCAGGGGCTTGTCTCCCAGGATTGAATCGGTCCAGGCATTGATTTTTTTTCCGTTGCCAGGAATCCAGTACAACATAGATCTGAAATGATCCAAGACTTTGATACAAAGCTTATAAATTGGGGTCCCTTTGATGTGGGGGGGGTTATTATCTAAGCACCTGAGCCGCTGTCTGGGGAAGTATTTTTTCCACAGGACCTTTTTGCTCCAGCTTGATCTCCCGGATATTATCTGCCAGAGGAGCTTTGTTCCCATAGCTAAATTCTGAGCTTGTATACTTCTGATTTGGAGGCCTCCTTCAATGTAAGGTTTTTTAATTTTTTCCCAGCTGACCAGATGTTGTTTTTTCAGATTTCCTTTTCCTCCTTCCCACAGAAATTTTTTGAGAATGATTTCAATCTTATTGATGACAGAGGCAGGATCCAGAAGAATGGAAGATTGATAGATTGGAATGTTGGAAAGAACCGATTTCATCAGCACCACTTTTCCTGCCAGAGTCAGCCAACCAGCTCCCCAATTTTGGATCTTTGCTTTTATTTTTTCAATGATGGGGTTCCAATTCGTTGGTTTGATGGCAGATTTGAAGATCAGGACCCCCAGATAAGTGAACGAGTCCCAGCTATGTGAGCCTTCCATTTCCAGCAATCTATAGGCTTTGCCCATCTCAGCAACAGTGCAGTTCCAGCAATAGATTTTGCTTTTTTGCAGGCTGATTTTACTTCCTGAGATCTGGATATAGATTTCAAGTTCGTTCTTGAAACTCCTTGCAGAATGGATACCAATACCTCCCATAAGCAGCGTATCATCTGCAAACTGGGCGTGATTAATGTCTTTGACATTATGAGGCATACGAAGACCAGGTAAGGACTGGATTTGCTGACAGTTGTTGAGCTGGAAACTGAGAACGGAGGCCTAAATGGCATAGAGGAGCGGAGATAGGGGCAGCCCTTTCGCAGCCCTCTTGAAGCCTAGAAAATTTTTGTTGATCTCCCATTGACTAGAGGGTCTATCCAGGGGGCACAGATGCAGCCTTTAATCCAGTCAATCACATCTGAGGAAAACCCAAATTTCTCCATCACCATGAAGAGATAGTCATATCTTACCCTGTCAAATGCATTGGCAAGGTCTAGCTTTACTGCCATGCCTTTCTCTTTCCGATTCACGCTGGAGTAAATGGCCTCTTGGACAAGGATAACATTATCGAGGATTTTCCTGCCTTTTATGAATCCTCCTTGATTCTAAGGAATAATCCTTGGCAGAATTTTTTTCAGCCTGTTAGCTATGATCTTAGTAACCAGTTTGTAGCCGGTATTGCACAGGGAGATAGGATGGAACCTGGCGAAGCTGGAAGCCCCTCTCTCCTTCACGATCAGTGCTAGGAAAGAGGAGTTTGTGCTCCCACCTAGCTTGTGATGAATTTGGGAGTTCCTAACCATCCTCAGCAGGTCATATTTAATTGTATCCCAGCAGGAAGAAAAAAAGATGACTGTGAAGCCATCAGGCCCAGGAGCACTGTCCGGTTTCAAATAAGATAGAGCAGATTTGAGTTCTTTCATGGTAACAGGGGAAGCGAGAAGGTCATTATCGGGGGGTTGAACCAGATTGGGGATGAGAGAAAGGGGAGGAGCAGTGGGGTCTAAAGGCTTAGCAAGAGGCGCAGAGAAGAGATCAAGAAAGTGGGAAAAGGCCGCTTGTTTAATGCCTTCAAAATCTTTTATCAGATTGCCTTGATGAGTGATTTCTTTCACAGTATTGAAATTTTTCCTTGATTCAGCTTGCTTGTGAAAGTAAGCGGTGTTTTTGTCACCACTTACTAACCAAAGGCTTCTGGATTTTTGACACCAGTACTCTTCTTCTACCTTGCAAGCTTTGTAGTAAGCTTTCTGAAGGTTGCATTCTGTCCGGGAGATACTTTCAGTGATAGGGGCAGTCTCCATGAGGGTTTGGTGGCTTTCCAAGGCGGCTTGGGCCTCTTTACGGCAAGAAACCAGGGAGGGGAGGAGCTTTGCCCATGATTTCAGATCATGCTTGAGCCGTTTGAGCTTTCCTTCCCAGATGAAGGAAGGATTTCCAGTAATCTTTTGGTTCCAGGAGTTAGAGACCAGCTGGTGAAAGCCTTCTTGATGGATCCAAAGGGGGCTGAATCTAAAGGGAATGGGACCCATATTTTCTTCAGAGCTAAGATCAAGGAGGATAGGCTTATGATAGGAGAGACAATTTGGGAGAATTTTGGAGGACGCATGAAGCCCCAACGATAGGAAGGAGGAGTGCACCTGAAACCTGTCAAGACGGGCTGCAATGTGCCCAGGCCCTAGACGTTTATTGGTCCAAGTAAATTTACCCTTGGAGGGTTTGATATCAACGAGGTCCCAGCCCAGAATGATATCTTCAGCCCATTCCCGGGAAGGGTCTCTCACAATGGAACCCCCTTTTTTCTCAGAGGCTGCTAAGGTGACGTTTAGATCTCCTGAGATGATGATATTTCTGGGCATGTGGGCACTTAGGAGCGAGTCAATGGACTCCCAACACTCTTTTTTTTCTGCAATAGAGATAGGAACATAGAGATTGAACAAACTTACTTGGTGGCCCGAATCTTTATGGATGAAGATGGTGAAGATCCAGTGCATGGTACTGTGATCAGAAAGCAAATCATACTTGGAGGAGTCCCAGAACGTTGCTAGGCCTCCCGAGGCTCCCCTGGAACTCACAACTCTCCCAGGGCCTTTTTTCCAAAAAACATTTCCAGCTTGAAGGGCAAGGTCGCCTTCCAATTTGGTCTCCTGGACCATGAGGATCTCCGACTTATTGATTCTAACCAGGTCTTTCATTGCTTCAGTTTTCTGGGCATTGCCTAGTCCTCTAGAGTTCCAGGAGATGTACCTCATTATTTACTTTGAGAGGGGGTGGCCCCTTTAGAGGCCTGGCCTATATTCGATCTTGTATTCATCATGCTTTTGAGGGTTTTTTGGGAGCCCTACAAGACATCTGCATAAGACTTTTCTTCCCTTTGTTTTTTTTTGGATTTTCGGCCCCTTGGGGTCTTGACTGGGGTTGCATGCGAGCTATCGGTGGCTCCTTCATCTGAGAATCCTCCTGGATCAGAATCGGCTGTTGAAGGTTCCTCGGCCACTTCTCGAGTTTCTTCTCGGATAGGGGGGATCTCATCCCTAGGGGCCGCGGATTTAGGTTGGGGAGGGGTTTCCCCTGGCTCCCACGAATTCATATCTTGGGTAATGGGAATCTCCTTGGGGCTTGCGGTTTCAGGGGGGGTGGAATCCGGAATGAATATAAGCGGAGGTGGTTCAGGGACGTTCAAAGTAGAAGTGCTAGCCCCTTGGACCGAGTTAACTGGGTACGGCTTCTCAGGTTGTTGTTGGACTGGATCTTTTAGTGGGACTTTAGGATCTGATTTCTGAATAGTGTTGGCTCTCTTGTCATTCATCTTAGCGGGATCTTTGCCTTTTTTGACCCTCTGCCATCCCTCCCCTTCTTCTGCTGGCTGGGCTTTCGGGCAGTTGCATTGAAAGTGTCCGTGTTCATGGCAGTGCCGGCACTTAAATGGAAGCTGTTCATAGTTTAGTTTCTGGAAATGGTTCCAAGAGCCTACTGAGAGCTTGACGGCCTCTGGTAGCCCCGCTTCCAGATCCACTTCAACACATATTCGGGCACATGAGTACTGGCCTTTGGGCTCGGCTTTATCAATGAAGCGTCCTAGGGCATTCCCTATTTTTTCCAGAGCTTGAAAGTTCCAACAGTGGATTGGCAGATTGGGGAGCCTAACCCAGATCGGAACCTCTTTGGGAAGATCAACGGTGGGATCGAAGTCCGGCGACCATCTGTTAAGGTACAGCCCTTGAGAGCCCATGAAATAGGGGCCGCTCCGAAAGATAAGATCTCAGTCCTCTTTGGAAATGAATTCGAAGACGAAGAAACCTTTGCCCACTGGGTAGCAGGTGACACTATGCTTCAGATGGGGTCTCCAGTTACTCTGAATCCAATCGTCCGTGGTTTTTGGTGAGGGCCATAGTCCCATGAATTGGCCTACCAATCCTCTTTTAGCGAGAGCCAGAGCTATTTTGATTGAAGGTTCCTCTGGCAAAGCGATTTCAGGTACTACATCTAATTTCTTGATGAATTTAAGGATTTCATGGGTCACCGGTTTCTTCCTGAGGGGCATCAACAGTCTACGGAATGCTTCTTCTGCAGAGGATGGGGAGGAGGGGGGCTCCCCTCCCCCTGAGGAGGCCATGGCGGAACGGCCTGAGAAGGCTGAGCGAGTGCATGCAGCGGCAGTATGGTCGCGTCCAGCAGCCCGTCACGATCGAGGGTCCGTTTTCCAAGTGAAAATCATGCCAGTATTGTTACAATAGTGGAAAAATGATGATGAAAAGATGTACGAAATGGGAACACTATTTCAGGTTCAATTTTGCATCCATTTGCTTGATGATGTTCTTATTGGACTAAATAAATAAAGTCAACGATTTCAAGAAGAACATATTGATATAACGTCCATTGGTACGTAATTAGATGTTCTCATTGAACTTCATCGGAGGAGATACTTGCGAAACATATTTAGGGTTGGTTCTCAACATGTTTCATATTTCTTAAAGAAATTTGAAAATGGAAATTTGAAGTATATTAATAATATAGGTGTCTCACATGTCCATTCACTAAGATTTGAACCAATACCAAATTCACTTGGGTTTGGTTCCGTGGAAGATTGTATTGACTTAGGAAAAGAATTTATCCAAAAGTTGATTGATTTTCTTAATGACATGTTTACAGATTTACCTATATTCAATGCAACAAAATTTTTCAGTCCTCGTTGTTACTTTGAAGAAGAGGATGAAAGAGATTCTGAAACAAAATGATGGTTGTTACGTCTATGTGAAAATTTTGATATTGGAAACTCACCTATAACTGAAACTGAAAAATGTGAAGGTGAAATGGAATGTTTTGTTGTCACTCTACATCGAGCATATCCAAAGAAAAACATGTTTGGAGCATGGGAACAATGCAGAGGTGAACGGGAATAGTGTGATTCTTTTCCAAATTTGATGAAATTGTGGAAAATTGTTCTTATTCTTCCAACAAGTACTGCTAGTTGTGAAAGAGGATTCTCTAAGATGAACCGTATAAAAAATTATGATAGATCTAGACTTTGTTTAGAAACCTTAGACACTTTAATTTTTTTATCTTTATTAGCACCTCAGGAGTTGCATGAGGTAGATTGGAATGCGGTTTATGAAACTTGGAGAAAAATGAAGTTGCCAACGACCTCTTTTACTAGGTTGAGTAAGATTATTATGATACTATAATGTCTATTGTTTTTTGTAGTTTGATATAAGTCTGTTAACGTTTTTGCAATTTGATATAATACTGTTAATCTTTCTGTAGTTCGATATAAGGCTGTTAACCTTTTGCAGTTCAATATAAGACTGTGAATGTTTTTGCAGTTCGATATAAGAGTGTAAACACTATGTAGTGGAAACTATTTTCAATGGGATTCCATCATGTTACCATATGTTTAGTAGGACTTATATGGTAATTATAATATTCTTTGCAAACATATAAGCATGCTAGGATAATGGTTTGATACGAAGGAGAGAGTAATTTTGAAATACCGATTTATATTTAAAAAAATATTATTAGTCTTTAACTGATTTTGTCCATTTCATCCAATTGATAAAGGTCCTTATCTATTCATGGGCATTATACCTTGGCTTATTTAGCACCTAAGAAAAATATTTTATTTTTTTATTTTTTAATGAAATATCTCTATCTAACCTCTTTCATATTCAAGGTATGCCCAAGTTGCATTTTTATTCAGATTTGTTATCATATTCATATATTTTATCATATTACTATCATATTCAATTAAATTCCTCTTTTATCAATTGGGATTAAAAGTTCAAGGAGCTATATACCATATATGATTGAATTAGGTGTAAGCCTAGATCTCAAAACAACAATTCCAAAGGCTTGAATTTGAAATTACTAGAAACCCGGATATTATGACCATAAACACATGACCAGTTAATTTTTGTATTAATCAATTGACCATATACTGTTGGATTATGTTTGGACAATGTTAAGTTGAAATGTTGTACACTAGCTATTAATGTGAGTTTTGAGTGAAAGAAATACCAAGGTTAGTCATAGAAAATATAGTTATGATAGTATGGCAATGCACAACAGATTGGTGATTTCTTTCATTTTTTTCTAACACATGAATAGGATTTCAAGCTATATCTAGATGGAAAATATTTATGGCATTTATGTTTTCGTTTTACAGATATTACACTAGGAGTGTGAATAAAGTAGGTTAGAATGCTGGAATTTAAGGGTGGTTATAGCTAAGGTTTGATAGCTAATGCAATCATAGGAGTATGAATATTACTATGCTAGAATGTTTCAATGGAATTGTGGTAATAGAGAGCCTTCGGGATTTAATAAAAAATATACAATTGAGTCAATATACGTAAGCTTAGAGAGAATTGGGCATAGAGTAAACCATAATGTTTCAGGTTAGAACTAATTGTTTGACAGGTAATTATGCAATGTAAGATAAGAAAATTGGCTTTATATATTGTCTCCAAATACAAGATCCTCTTGTATGACATATGATAGTCCCAATACTGATATTAACAATATTTTTTCAGGTATATCAATTGCAACTTAAAGGTTTTTTTGCAATAGTCTTGTTGGGTAATCTCATGCTATATTAGCATGCAGGTTTTGACTTATAAAATATGTGAAATTGTTTCAATAATTAGACGTGGTGAAGTTCCTATTTGCAAAATTGTTCTATGTCGGTTTTAAGAGGCATTCTAGCAATGTCAATTGCAACTTCAAGGTTTATTTTCATAAGTAGCATTGCTTGTTGACAGGTTTTTCCAATAGATTTTGACTTACTAAGATGTAAATTGTTTTGAATAATTCAACCTATTTAAATCTACGAGAGATTTTTATTTGCTTTTCTGGCAGCAACTGGTTTTTTTTTCATATATTTTGGAAACAGCTAGGTTTTTTTTTCTCAGATTTTGGTAGCAGCTGTTTTTTTTCACAAATTCTGGCAGCAGTTGGGTTTTTTTTCACAGATTCTGGCAGCAGCTAGTTTACTCCCACATGGAAGCATGGTGGCTTTAATATCAAACTATTCACTCTGAATAAGTTGACTTGAAATGTTTGAAACTTTGAAGTTTGATGTTCAGATTGCAAATAGCACATAATCAAGGATGGGTCAAGTTGCATGATCTAAGGTAAGTGGACATTATTTTCTGCATATTTAAAAAATTATGCAACAACATAGCCTGTGTCAATTTTGTCAGTTGTTTTTTGTACGAGTTTTTAAATGGATAGATCCTTCCAAAACGCCAAGTAAGTTAGTCCCCTCCAATTAGATGGGATAATGGAGTTATTCTAATATGGATTTCTACTCTACAGGTAAGTGAGATGTATCACATCTCTAATATTATTTTCGTTCAATATAAGGTTTTTTTTTAATGTAAATATGTATCTAATACATGTTTTTTAGGTTTGCAGGTTTGGTTTCAACCTTCAACATATTCGCAATGAATTTGGCATCCAATAAAACTGAAATAAAGGTAATGAAATGAAGAACTTTATCATTTGATATTTTGTTGTACAGTTAAATGCAATTTCTCCTAATTTGCACACTATCCTTTTCATTTTAAAATGAGTTTAATTAGCATTACTATTTCTTCAGGTTAATGGCAGCCTCATACTACAATCCCAATATAAACATGATGGCTATGTGATTGTGAATGGAAAATAGATGTGATCTCTACTTGTAACGGGATCTTAGCTCCGGTTCAATTGTATCCTTTGAGCTATAATAAAAAAAATGCCAGGATTGTTGGGTCTATGCCAGATATTACATACCCCCATGTTTTTTTTGATGGGGCAGTAGCTCATAAGATCGGAGGTATTGGTGTGATAACATTTCTGTCTTGAAATCCTCTGTTCTCTCACTAGAGTTTCAACATGTCTACCAGGAACACAATAAAAAGGCAGACAGTTTATCCAAGGAGGCTCTCCCTATGGCCTCTGGTTTCTTGTCCATCACATAATTCTATGAAGGCAGTCTAATTCGGGGAGGTGAGATTCAAATCTTCTAGAGTCTCACTATAGAATTTTATTTGTGCATGCCTTTTGGCATTCCTGGAAGTATTTAGATGTCTCCAGTCTCCTCTTATGAAGCTCATCTCCTTATGATTAGTCGATCGCCCGAGTACCTCCCTGGAGAAAGCCATGTTTTTTCTTTTGCTCTATGTGACTTTGGTGGCTATGTATCAGCCCTATATGTTAGCAATCATCTTCTATAATGATCTGTTGATCTCACAGTGATGTAACCATATTCTTTGATTTACATAAATATCAAGGTTAAGCTATTTTTCTTTTGAAAAAAAAATATGATGGCTATGAACTCTACCCAAATGTTACTATGCTCACAAAGTGGACAAAAATGTAATGAAAGAAAAAAATTAGGACATTAAGGCAATTGAGTTGATGCATGGTTGTTTAACCAGCGCCATGATGTGCAAACATATAGTGATCTATAGCTTAATATGATTTTTTTTAATATTTGTTTTATAACAATTTTTTGTTGTTGTATAACAATTTTTTTGTTGTAAATATATATATATAACGTATGTAAAGTAAGCATAATTTTTTTTAATGAACAAGATTCATTACTTACCAATACAAGATCTCTTTCATCATATTGTCATCTTTTTTTAATATATTGTTGTTAATAAATACTGAAATTTTGATGTACTTTTACATTTTTAAATAAAAATAATGATTTAATTTTACATGTCAAACAGTGAAGGGTTCAATATCTCACAAGCCTTCAAAGTGAAATGGGACCTTCCCTTCAAATTTGACCCCTGCATACATGATAGACGTGGAGATGATGTTCTAGAAAGCGACGACGTGCATAGCACGCGGTATAGAAGGAAATGGGCGCAGCTTGGTGAATCGTTGATATTTGGCCGGAAAGTTCCTACGCGCGATGCAGTAAGCCATAGCCTGACAGAATCTGCCGAATCTTAGAGAATAGGTTGGAAAAATAATCAATTAAAACAGATGTGTTAAAGAGAAGTGGGTGAGTAGAGAAAATATAGAAAAAATAAAAATTAAGATTGACGTTGGAACAGTGATAATGTGATCGAATAGACTCTTCCGATGGAATATTATCTTGTGTTAAAGAGAAGTGGGTGAGTAGCAGGGATCAAATTTGAAGGGTTGGTCTTAATTTCAGATGCAAGGTTATATATTTATGCTACCCTTCTACTATGAAGGGCTTTTAAAATATTCACATTTCAAATGACAGAAACAAATTAATTGCACACTTCATAAAAAATATGTGCTAAAAAAAACTGCATTTCAATAAATTTATAATACTAATTTTTTTTTAAAATGAAACTGGTCTGTATTGCTGACTTGCACCTGCAAGTGGGAACAATTTTAATTACAATGACATAACCTAACTATGATAGTAAAATCAAAATTGAGATAAAAAAATCACAATTTCCTACTATCGACATTGCATGAAGTGAAAGCTAAACCCACTACCTACTTCAAGGTATTATAAATCACTTCACCTAACATTTAACTTTGATCAATATTCTCCATCTATCAAACAAAGTATATATATATACCAACAAAAATATGCATATAGTTATCTAGGTATTTGATTCTTAGTTCATTACAAAATTAAATTTCCATGTCTGAGGCCTGAAGGATAGGTTTGGAAATTGGAACAGAGAAACATTTACACAAGAATAAGTAAAGGATTTTGATAGTTGAATGGCATTGTAATTGAGATATATTCATTATATTTGGGATTAATATATGCTATTATTCTTTTTTCAGTTCTATGCAATGAAACTATAGATCAAGATCAGACTCAACTATATCAAACTCATAGAAGTTGCTACTAACAATATTTGTATTAATAGCATGTCAGTGATAACAACTAGGCTAAGAAAACCTAGACAAGAATGAATGAAGGGAAAGCATAATAATTAAGAGAAAGTATGCCATTACCTACCTGCTCATGATAATTTCCCAACGAGACAAAGTGAACTATAAGATTCGGCATAATGTAATCAAAACAAATGATATGTACATGGCCAAACAAATTTTCCACAAAAATCCAAATATGTTAATGGAATTCTTTGCTAAAATCCCAAAAGCACAAATTTTCATAAACCTAATTATTTTTAAAGGAGGTTTTCAAATCTGCTAAGATTGTCTCAACTTCATGTCAAACTTTAGACTCTTATGTAGCCGGTGGTAATATATTGAAAATTATGAAGCTTGAATCAAGATGAGCTTATTTCATGTTCACTCCTTTCACAGCTTGGGGTTTAGAATCCTCACAAAATGGGAAAATTTTGGGCAAGGAGAAGGTTTAATGAGCAAGCAAATGTAATTTATAAAAATAGCTTAAGAAAGAGGCAAGTTATTTTCTATTATTTTCACTGGATTGTAGTAATGCCCACTCTATACTATTGCCACCCCAAACAACAATGTGTAATAACTAGGAACAATCCATCATGTATTTACCTTAGCAACTTAGAATTACGAATTGAAAAAAATGGAGAACTAAAAAGATTAAAATTGATAATAGATTCAATTTACAGAAAATGAGAAAACTAATTGACAAAAAAAAACTTAAAAAGAAACAAACTAAAACTAAAATTAAAATTATAGCAAAACTGAAATTTAATATCTATGATACTAAATTCAATTAAAAATATAAAAATTATTAACACAGCATATAATAAAAATTATAGTAACTCTCTTACCTGCTGGATGATAATTAACAACTGCTTTTTAGGGTAGCCTGGAAACCTCTTTGATGAACGGATCCCTCGGCTGATCAGTTGCTGGTGAGGGCACTCAAGAAGTGACACAACATGACCATTCTAATCATTCAGGCCTAAAAATGAGCTGCACAATAGGAAGCAAGTTGGTAAGTTATAACAACCCACTTCCAGCACTCTAATCTCATTCAATCAAAATCCCTGATAAGTTTAAACCTTTCAAGGGCGCACCTAATTCATTCATTTCATGGGGAACTGGAGATTGCCCACCTTGACAATTAAAATTTCGATGCTTCTACTTTCAATTCAATACAATTCAATAAACAATACAGTTCAATGAACAATACAGTACAATTCATATGCAAGGTTCAATGTATCTTGTATTCACCCATAAGAATCCATTCCCTTGTCGTCCATGGCAAATAACCTTTTAACCAAGCTCCGTCTTACAACCATTGCAATATCGCTTCTCTTCAGTTTATTTCCATGGGTGCATAATGCATCAGAGTCTTGGCCCCCAATCTGAACAATAGCTGAGACACCTCGTTCGGCTGAGTCTTTATAGTGCTAGGTGGTTTCCCACCAGTGGCTCGCTGACGGTTCTGTTGGAACCTTTCTTCCAATGGAGACGATGAAATAAAAAACAACGTCTTTCTCGGAATGATTGAAGTTGCCATACCAGAGAATATAAACTTTTAAACTGCCAAGTCCCGTGAGAATGATATGGGAAATGGACAGATCTGCAAAGATGTGGAAAGAGTCGTAAGCTGTAGGCTGATAGAGGATAGGAATTAAAGGCATTAGTTACTATATCACCTACTCCCAACTCTATTAAATTTTAAGCTGGTCCGTAGCCCCCAAATTCGAATGCCAACTTGCGCTAGCCTTAAACAACACGCTGAACGATATCTTGTCAGAGGTCCCCGAGAAAGCGATCTCGTTCGGCAAAACTTTAACATCTAATTCCTACGGAGACTCTATGGTTAATTTGTAAACGGAACCAGAAGCAGATCCTATGTTTGTCAGCGTCCTCTTTACCGATCTGGTGGAATTGAGGCTCGAGATGGCGATTGACGGATAACTCATGTCGTTGATCAGCTCGTCCTTGGAATCCAAGTATTATCCGACGAGCAGCTGAAGCCCTTATTGTCAGACACTAAAGAAATCTGCGATGCTTTGAATCCCAGGTTGCACAGAAACAACACGTAGTCGTCGATGGTTGTGTCGTAGACCAAGCAAGGATTCAATGCTCTCATGGGGCTCAATTCACCCGCTCCCATATCAAAAGGAGAAGCGCCAACGTTCGAATCGTTAGTCATTGGGATGCTGGCATTGTTCATTGAAGTGGCTGCAAAAATAAAATATAATTGCAATTACAGAGCCTGTTAGTATTCCCCGTGTTAAGTAAATTTAAGTCTCTAGTCAATTGAACTACTACAGATTCATCAGGGTTCATTCAAAGAAATGTGAAAAGCAAATCTCTACAACTTTCTTTTCAATCATCCCACCCGTGTTGCCAATTTCAGATATTTATATAGGCATAGATGCATTTCACCCATGTTGCCAATTTCAAATATTTATATAGGCATAGATGCATTTTACAGTGGGATGAAAGAGACGTACTGTCATTAATCTAATGTAAAATTTTTATATTATGGGTGTCACCGTGTTAGTGTTGCAAGATCTCGAATCGTGATTCACCATGTATGCTGGCCATTGTATGTCACGCATGAATTAGCAATTATGATGAGTTATTAGAATACTCAGTTGTCAAATCTATATAAATGTTGAGTGTCACTGGCAGTCTGCACTGTGCAGATGAGGTAGACTGAGACGGTCAGGGTAGATACTGCAATTTGAAATTGAAATGGTTGATGGGCAATTTAAACTCAAGCCCTTCTCATGTCATTTTAATTTAAATACTCTATTTTTTTCCAAAGTGACAAAATAAAAAAACCACATTTTAAATGACGGGCTATTTTCGATTGCCACTTCACTGATTGGCTGGAAGCCCTTTGACGGGCTGTAACGGGTTCAATTTTGATCCCTGGTCATGAATCCTTGATGGAGTAAAGATGAACAAATATGGGAAAATAATTATTTCTAGTACAAAGGTGGGAGGCAGGGTTATTATTTGAGACATATCATGGAAGAAAGGTAAGGTGTGGAAAAGCATTCATTCTAAGTGGAATTTAGTGGTAAAGTCATATTGAATGTGACATGTGGCCAAGAAAAGTGTCCAAATTTGTTAAATGAGAATTGGTTGGTACTACTAAGAAGTAAGAGGACTCAACTAGAACATTATATAAAAAATCTATAGAAAGTCATTCATATTAATGCAATTTAGTAGGGAAGTCATATCAAATGGCACATGTTCGTGAAGAAAACTGTAAAAATAAATGAATTATAGATATGGAATTCAAATAGCACCAATATTTCTTTGTGGGAAATCTCTATAATGGATATTGTCGAAGAAATAGAGACCGAGTAGTGGGGGAAATTAATTATTCCTAATTTGAATTTGATTAGTATGTTGATTGCTGATGGCATACTATTGAAGAAACTTATGGAGATTTCTATATGGACTTTATTTGTGTAGACACATTGAATGGGACATATTGAAGAATAAAATTGCGCAAACTCACACATTTTATATATAATTTGGTTGTTATAAGTATTACTTAGGAAATATGGGTGAAGAAATTAGGCAAACTAATTGTTACTTGTGAGAATTCAATTTGTAGATTGATTATTCGAGACCTGTTATGGAGAAAGGTGTAAACACATTCATTCTATAAAAAAAAATAGTGAGGAATCCATCTTAAATGAAACATATTGGTGGAGAAAGTTGGGAAAACTCATTAACTCTATATGAAATTTGGCTAGTATCAATATTAACTAAGACATTCAGGTTTAAAAGATGGATAACCATATTAATTTGTTGTATTCTAAAACATAATATTCAATGCAGGTGTAAATACTCAATATAGTAGACAAGGTGCACTTAATAGAATAGATTGGTGAAGAAAGTTATACCAACTTATTAATTCTATATGGGTTATTAAGAGATAAGAATTCACAATGACTTCTTTAATGCAAATGCAATAAATCATGTGTTTAAAGCAATGGGCACTTTACAACCAATGATGTCTTATAAGCCTCTTGACTTTCACCAATTAACCATTTTAATATACAGTCATTTTAATTAATAAAAATAAATAAAATATATATATTATATTATTATAAAAAAAATTGGATAAAAAACCATTATAAAATGCCAACTATATTTAACTCCTCTATTTTATAACAATAATAAATTTTGAATATTTTTTAGTTGAAATTAAATCCCAAATTATATATACAATCTTAATTATATGAAGATGTTTTATATTTATATAAACCTATGTGTGTCTAGTTCATTCATGTAATGAGAAAAGTTCTTAATAACATTTCTCCAAATTTTTTTATTGGAACATAATTTTAAAAACTTTTTTGAGAAGTTATTATTTAGATACGAGTTTATCATTTGAAAAAGCCCATAATGATCAATAAAAATAAAACGTTAATAAAGCTAAATTGGCTTAAAATCATGTTCTTTGTATTTACCATAAAGATTAAAATCCCTTATGAGATAGTTCACTCTGATAAGTTACCCATTTACTTTACTGTTTAGGTTTTAATTTCTTCTCCGATCATTGAATTTATCTTGGTTGGTGAACTTATTTCTTTAGAGACAGTGAGAGTTCTGTTTATTGTAAGAAGATCATAAAAAATCTTAGCTAAAGACATTATGAGTCTGTAATCTTGATGCACTTTTGTTATCTTTCTTTACGAGCAGTTTCTGGAATTCATGCCCATAAGGGATACAAAGGGTTTTTTGTAATCTTATTATTACAAGGATGCTAGGAATTGATAAAAATAAATTATAAATAATATATTATTATTTTTAAATATAAAATAAATATATAGATATATATTCACAAATAATATTTATATATAATATTAATTTATTTGCTCAAAAACATAAATAATATAATTCTGACCTCATTATAAATAAAAATATCCATAAATCTAACCTACATTTACCCAAAATCTAAACACTATATTTATCATAAAAAATCTAACCCAACATTATATATAGAATTGTGGTTCAAGAAAATGCTATAATTTTTCAAAGTAACCCAAACATGGAAATTGGAAATAGTGAGCTTCATAATTTCATACTCCAGTTTTTTTAATTATAATTTTTACTTAATAATAATTTATATTTTAAATTCACAAGTTGATTAAAGAAGCATTTTTATCATTTATTCATAAAAATTTATCAAAAAAATATATAATTTAGTTAATAATAAGAATAAGAATAAATTAAATTAAATTTTTATAACATTATTGATTTTTATTAATTAATAGTCAAATAAAATGCATTAATTAATAAAAAATATTAATTTTCATTTTATAATATTTAATTTAAGTTTTCACAAAAGAAAAAAGTATTTAGTTATTAGTCTCTGCAAGCAAAGGAAATAAGGATTTTAAATGTTAAATGTGTGGCCTCCACATTATTTTTTTTCTAAAAGATGGAATTTTTGAATAAATATGGACCAACTAAGATGTAATTTTAACAAGAGCCACAACGTGGCAATGCTCCCAACTATAACAATTGTTTTTAGAGGGGAGAAAAATAACAATTACAAGGAGATATTATAAGTTGTAGTTACTAAGATTTGACCATTTTGAAGTTAACCGCCATAAAATGGAAAAAACCGACAAAATAAAGCCAATGACCTTTCTCATGATAAGACAACAACTCTTGGGTCAAGTAAATCATTAACTTTATCATTGAAATAATAAATAATTATTCTAGATAATGGCATTTTTTGCACCAATATCATTGACTAAGAAATTCAACTAAGTTTAAATCATTAAAGTAAATTAATGGAAAGAAAGCAAATATAAAATTGACAATTTTATTAATAGAAGTTTCATTGCCCCCTGGTTTTTCATTACCCTAGTTTTTCATTACTACGGAGTAATAATGAAAGTTTCAAAATTTCTCAATGGTGAAAATATATTAATTACATTATTTGATATCCTTATTTCACATTAACTAATTTGAAATTTATAATTAGTCTTTTAATTTATAAACTAATTTTATTGGATTAACTTATAAAGTAAAGTGATATTTAAAATTTCAAATACCTTATAATATCAATATATATATGCAAAATACAGTAATTGATATCATTATTTCATTAAAATGTAATTATACAAGTTGCAAATTCCATGCATATACTCCCAAATAAGGGTCACACGTGACTACAGAATTAATCTCAACCATTTATAAAAAAAAATTATAACCCTAAAATGGGGTTTCAATTCCCACTATGTAAATTTCGGAGTTTCAATTTCCACTATGTAAATTTCAGTCAATAATGAGTGAATACAAACTTAACTTTTACTTAAATCCATAAATTTATATAAATTTACAAACTCTAAATAAATTTAAATCTCTTAATTTTTAACAACATCATATCTTCTAATTTTTTAATGGCTTCATGACTTCTATTTAAATCCTTAAATTTATATAAAACAAATAAAGAAAAACTATTATTTTCTACTCTACTTAAATGGTTAAGTTTATATAAATTTAATAACTAAAACTTGTATGTTCTACTTCTATTTATATCATTAAATTTATATAAATCTAATTATTAAAACCTTATATTTTCTAAATTTTAAATAAATCTAAAAACTAAAAACTTATATTTTCTAAATTAAACCTTATATTTATAAATCTAAATTAAACCTTATATTTATAAAAATCTAATAACTAAAATCTTATATTTCTAAATCTTAAATAAATCTAGTAATCTTATATTTACATTAACATCACATCTACACCTGAAAACGAATTGGGTGGAGAAGAAGGTTCGCGGTCTTGAATGAGGCAGGCGGAGATTTATGACATTTGCAGGTTCGTCAACACCTATCGATTCCAACATATCAATGGCATTGCCAATTGGTTGTATTTGCAAGTCCGTCCACACGTATTAATGAGGCATGCCGACAGGTCTTCACTGATGAAATTTTCACACATGCATAATTTAGGAAAGAGTCTCGCGCGGCATATGGTTGGTTGGCAGGATCAATTATTGGCCATTGGACCCATTCAAAACCTAACAACTGTACTTGGATCAAATTTGAAGTGTAGGGTCCCATTTTGCTTTGAAGGGTTTGTAGATAGTGAGCCCTTCAACACTGACATGCAAAAATAAATCATTCTTTTCATTTCAAAATGTATTAGTAAATCCATCGGTCATATTGTTTTTACTAATTTTTTATTAAATGTTACCAAAGTTGTAATTTAAAAAAAAAATCAAACTTATCTAGTAATCAAGATTTTATCTTAATTAAATTTTTATAGATAGATTCATAAATTCCTAGAGCCAAGATTTTATCTTAATTAAAATTTATAGATAAGTTCATAAATTCTTAGAGCCAAAGATAATATTTCAGGGTTAGAGGGTTACACGTTACAATTTATAATTCCTGAGGAAAAGAAAACAACTTACTTGACCCAACTGTAATTGTGGAAGCAAGATAGCTTAAAACACATCCCTGAAGAAAAATGAACCCTCGCCCCAGTAACAACCATACCTGCAAATGCCCAAATCAAACCAAACCCTAAAATTATATCCAAGATAAAAAAAAACTCTTAAAAAAAACTACAACAATAGAGTTTACCTCGAGTTGCCATGCCGAAATTACCAAGGTTGCCATGCAAAAAAAATTGAACCACCCAACTATACAAAATCCACCATTCCACATTAACACCAAGGAACTGCAGCCAGTGAATGATGAATGCAACATTAAATTGGCATTGTAATTTGCCAGTAGAGACTGAAATTTCCAATCTGTGACCTGCCCATTCAAATTTGTTCTCTCTGTATCCACCTTTGGACAGATTGAAATCAGTACTTTACTTTTAACTCCAGTTTCGGAATGGTCATAATGGAGAGCATGGTCTTCATCATTGTTGAGACGCGGGAATGAGCAGAGTGTGAAGTGGGTAATGCGTAGTGGGTGAGAGGAATGAATGACCCTGACATTGAAAAGGTGGCCCGTGGGTACAACAGCCACACCGTGAAACCAAAACCACGACTCCCAGTCTCCAGAGGACCCGCGACCCAGTTCCATTCAAAATTCACATAAATGCACTGAGCAGTTGTTGGCAGCGATCAGACTGGGCAGGCCGATTGACAGTGACACCCTGGTCCGTAACCGAGTCACCTCACGTCCAGACTTTACTGTGACCACCTACTCACTGAGCCCAAAGGGCTTCCACCCTGTCATTTCCAATTCGTCAATTACAAACCAGTTTCATTCAAAGTTCACATAAATGCACCGAGCACTTGTTGGCAGCGATCAGACTGGGCAGGCCGATTGACAGTGACACCCTGGTCCGTAACTGAGTCACCTCACGTCCAGACTTTACTGTGACCACCTACTCACTGAGCCCAAAGGGCTTCCACCCTGTCACTGCCAATTCGTCAATTACAACCCAGTTCCATTCAAAGTTCACATAAATGCACCGAGCACTTGTTGGCAGCGATCAGACTGGGCAGGCGGATTGACAGTGACACCCTGGTCCGTAACTGAGTCACCTCACGTCCAGACTTTACTGTGACCACCTACTCATTGAGCCCAAAGGGATTCCACCCTGTCACTGCCAATTCGTCAATTACAACTGAGGTCCACCGTGACCTGTCACCCATCCAAATCTTCCAAACTCCCACAGCCCATTGAAAACCCAGGAAGGGCAAAATTTTGGGGTTGCCCTTCCATTGTCAATGTACACAGTTCTGCTTCATTTCATTTTCGACGGGCACTCCATGAAACCGAATTTTTTTTGTAGGGCAAATTTCGTCATGGCCTTCTATGACAGGTAAACAGGCCTTTGACGGGCACTGAAGCCTTCAAATTTGAAGCCTGCTCGGTGGGAAATCGCTATATACTGGACAGACTTTCCCTTGGGAGGGGAGCCTGTCCAATGTACACCATTGGATGAGAAATCCGACGGTGTGCATTGGACAGGCTCCCCTCCCGAGGGAAAGTCTGTCCAGCATATAGTCACCGCCCCCACTCATTTGGTAGAAATTCCCCACGGGCGACCGATCAACCACACAACTTTCTACGAAGGTTGTTGACTTTCTTGTAATATCTTCAGGCTATCTCTTTCAAAATTCAAATGTCTTGCTTTCTTGAAACATTGAATTTGAAGTTACTTGTATTGACGGTGGACACGCCGAAAAGATCTTGCCGAGAAAGAAATTGGATGCAGGCCTGGAATTTGACGTTCCACAGAACGTTTTTTTCATTTTTACCCGTATTTGACAGGTGCAATTTTTTTTAACACGTCAATGTTGACGTCCTCCAGAATTTTCGAACCGTCAAACTGACATCCAGTCGTATTAATCACACGTCAAAATCTATGGTAGTAGCCTAGCTGCCTAGTAGGTACTTGCAGTTGCAGTCTGAGTCGTAACTTAAGAGAGAAGTCATTAGACAGACAGACGTAGATTCGAACATGGGTGGAAGATTTAGATGTCTACCTAACACCATTATGGTGTTGCGAGGTGCCCCTGCTCAAAACGGCGAGCGATGGAAGAGATTTGGTTGTCTGTGGGTTAGCTTCTGGTTATATAAACCTGTCGAAACACCTCCAACAATAGCTAGAACCGAGAAGAAATAGCTCCTGTGGCGGGATATGGTTGAGGTGATGGAGACCAGGGGGTTAAAGGCCCATCGAGTGAGGCGGCAGAGACAGCATGGCCCTCGCCACTGATAACAAAGCTTCCATTACAAAGTTTACAGTTGTTCTGCATCCGTACATCATGTTCATATTCTCTACATCTCTGGAGACTGGTATTATCGACAGAGATAGAGAGAGCAAACATAATCATAACAGTGAGTTGCGAGGACTGAGCAAGATTGTAATGTTAGCATAATGCAGCTCATAGAAATGGGGAAAGAGGGGATGAACTTGAAGAACGGTGAAGAATCTGAGAATGATTTGACACTTTTACTAAGCGACCGGATCTTATTAAGAATCTTCACTAGATTGCCTCAAAACCCATTTCCCTTATCGCTCGTTTGTCGCAGATGGCTACGCTTGCATGGTCTGCTCTGCCACAGCATAAAGCTACACGACTGGTCATTCTTAGAAAACGGTCGCATGACCTCCAGATTCCCCAACCTCAGCCACGTCGATTTGGTCCAAGCTTCCATTCCATCACAGCAAAACGCTTGCATCTTTCTCACCCACGAGTCCATAACAGTCGCTCTCGGCTCTGACTCCGAAGAAAATTTCCTTCCATATGACCAGCAGTTAGCTCCCTCCTTGCTCGACCGGGGACTGAAGCTTCTGGCCCAAGAATGTCCAGGCCTACAGAAGCTATGCATTGTAGATGCGAGGAAACCCACAAGGAGCATTGAACATATAGAAGACCATGAGGCGGGACTGGCTTGTATTGCTGAGAAATGCACAATGTTACAAGAGCTTGAACTGCATCAATGCGGTGATGAGTCCTTGAAGGCAATCTCCGCCTGTAAAAATATTCAGATCTTGCGCTTGGTGGGGATTAGGGAAAGTTTTAGTTTTCATCAGTGTGGGATCAGTGATATAGGCTTGACCATCTTGGCGAGGAACTGTAAGAGGCTGGTCAAACTGGAGTTAAGTGGGTGTCAGGGACGCTATGATGGGATTGCTGCAATTGGGCAGTGTTGTGTGATGCTTGAAGAGTTGACCCTCTCTAACCATGGCCTTGACGAGGGTTGGACTGCAGCACTGTCCTTCTGCAGTAACTTGAAAACCCTCAGGCTTCAGAGCTGTAAGAGAATTGACCCAAACCCTGGTCCGGTGGAGCACTTGGGGTGTTGCCCTGCGATTGAAAAACTTCAAGTTCAATGCTTATGCAAGGCTTGGATGCATTACTTATGGCTTGTGGGTCTGTGAGAGAGCTTGAGTTTCAGGACTGCTGGGGTTTGGAGGATGACATCTTCAATCTTGCCATAAATTGCAGGTATGTTTGTGTTTTACACTCATACATTTTATAATTTTTGTCTCTCTGTTTCTCTATTTTGATACAATTTGTTTATGAAAGCTAGATTTAGTTGTTATGTTGCTTAGTTTGTTTAGCAAGTAAAATATCATTTATGCAGTTAGAGAAGTTATAATTCCTCAAGGGCCCGACAAATACATGATTTCGTGAAAATTTCTATAGAAATTGACAAAAATGTCATTTGCCACAAATATCTGAAAACTTTGAGCTTGGAACACATTTTAATGCTATTTTTCAGTTTTTTTATCCCAATATATGTATGTCTGTCTAGATGTGTTTGCTTACACTTTAACATCTTTTGGAAGCTTAGCTCTATGACCTATTCTCTTAGAGTCATTAAAAAACTTAAAACTAATTTAATCAGAATTTATTAGGGCATTTGATTGAGGGTGTGGGGTTTTAAGATTTTTTTTGTGTGGATTAACTCAGTTAATTTTTTTTTTTCATTTTGGTTCTTGTGTTTTAGAAAAAGGGAATCGAAATTAATTAGAATATGTTGGAAGGAAGTGTTTCTCATCCCCATGGCTTGAATGGTACATATTATAACTTCTTTCTTCCAAAGGGTTTTGGGTTGAGTTCATTACCTTATTTTTCTATGTAGGTCATGTGAGTTTGTCCCTAAGTTTTGCAATGTTGCTTTTCTTTATGTGTGTATATATTGTTGTTGTATCAAATAACATATTTTGCTTTGTTATTTGCGGTTATTTACCAAAGCAGAAAAATAACTAAACGAAACACTTGTTGTTTTGCCAAATATTTTTGTTCAATTTGTAGTTTCCAGTTTTTTTTCAAAGAACCCCAGACTGTTGTATCACATCCTGTGGCATGTTAATAACTACTTTGATGTCAATTTAAGAAAATTTCTTTCGGTAGGACATACAGGGTATTGATTAAGGCTGATTGGTTTTGCTTCATTTTTTTTTAATATCAGGAGGGTTAAATGCATCTCCCTCGAGGGTTGTTCCTTGCTAACTACTGGGGGCTTGGAGGCTGTTGTTCTGATTGAATAATTTAATCACACTTAAGTATAACCTAAAAAAATATTTGATAAGCATAAAAAAAATTTGACAGGCACCAAATTGCCTAGGACGTAAAATGACAGTCACCAAAAACTCGAAAACGTCACCAAATTTTCAAATGACAGGCACTGGAAATTTGAAATTCCAAGCCTGATTGGATGTACAGAAACAGATCAGGTATGCCAGAGGCCCCGCAGCAGCATTAAACACTCTGCTGCTGGGTGCATATTGTTTGCCATCTTCAACACACTTCTTTCCACAAATTTACCAAATGGTTTCTTACAAATTCCCAACGACCCTTTTTAAACTAATTTTCATACAAATTCCCAACCACAAAACTCTTATCTCGGAATTTGGAAAACTCCCCGCCACACAACTCTTTTGTCAACAAAATTATTTACACTTCTTTCAACGAAGTTACCCACTCAATTGGTAGAAATACCCCACGGGCGACCGATCAACCACACAACTTTCTACCAAGGTTGTGGACTTTCTTGTACTATCTTGAGACTATCTCTTCACAGCTATCCACGGAGGTTGTGGACATGTATCAGATTTGAAGGGCAGGGTCCCATTTCACTTTGAAGGGTTGTGAGAAATTGAACCCTTCAATGTTGACACGTAAAAATAAATCATTATTTTCATTTGAAACTGAAAGTGTATAACAAAATTTTATTATTTATTAAAAACAGTGTATAGAAAAAAAATGATAATACGAAGAAATCCCAAGTGATTCAATGTTTACTTAGAATTAGTGAGGTAAACCATGTATATAATGATTTATCACGTCCAAATTCTTTTTATGGGGGATTTCTCACGTCCAAGAGTTAGATTAGAGGAGGAGAGACTAAAATCAAGGTTGAGACTGGAGAGTGACTAAAATGTACCCATAATCAAAGATGAGATTGGAAAAAAAGACCATTTAGAAAGAGATTGGTGCACTTGTTTTGTTAATTAATGTGAACATAGCAAAAACCATTAAGAGTATTGGTTTTTTGTATTGCATTTTTTTGACCTATTTATTTTGTGAGGGGAAATGTTTTTTTCCTATCATGCCAAAGTGATTCCAGTTGTGGAGAACTACTAGCAACCTTATCTGAATGCATAATATGAAATTGGGGATGAAAGTAGGCTCATGAGGTACCAAAGCTTATTTGTGTCTAGAATTGTTTTGAGAAGAGCTCCACTGCTATAAGTGCTATGTTATAAGGCCAAAAGAAATCAATCATCAGATCCCTAACATTAATAATAAAAACTAAAAAGATGATTTTTGTCGAGTACCAAGGTATCTTCCTAAAACTATTGTACTTCTAACATTGTACATCCCTATGAGATTTAAATTTTTTTATCCTTGTTGTGACCACTTGATCATTACCATAACCAATGGTTTAAAGAAACAACATAAAAGTAAAAAAAATAGAAGAATAACTTTTCCATGACATTTTACATTACATGAAGTTTTTTCCAATCCACGTTTTCATTAATGGCAAAAAAAAGTTACAAATACCATCACAAAGCTAATTTATATGTTTGTCCATATGGACTCACTTAGTGAGTAACTAGCCATTCAATTTCAAACTCCACCTAATCCCTAAGCATCGTCTTCACCATAATAAACCTAAGTATTAGAACACTTAAAAATTTATCCTTCAAACTTTAGTCTTGAGTCTACTAACATCTAGATGTCAAATGACAGGGATTGATAGGGATTCCCATTTCTCTTTTCAAAACTCAGTGCATATACTTCAATATTCAAACACATTGAAAAAGTATCCTTCCAACTTCAATGTGGATCTTACTAGTATCTGGATCTCACACGAGAAGGAGTTTGAGAAGGCTTCAACAATTATCTTTTCAAATTTCCATCTTAAATTTATGTAAAAATGTTAGACAAAAAACAAGGACTATTATATACTGTAATCTCTTTGTGAACCTTACATGATTCAAAAATGTCATTTTGACAAAAAACATATTTACAATCTCTTCTCTTAAATTCTGGTTTGATAGGTTTGAGGAGTGGTATGCAAGGTAATAGTTGACAATGAGTCGAGCTGAGTAACGAATAAAGATTTATTAATATATCTTTAACAACACATTTCAAGAGAAAACTAGGAAATAGATAATGTCGACTATATAACTAAGACCAAACCCAAACCCTACAAATGTTAAGCTAGATAATAAGGAAGTCTAAGTTGTGATTAAAACAAACACCCTAAATTGGTAAAATGATTCTAAACTTAGAATAGAATATAAGTCTAAATTAAATTTATTAATATCAAATATTTTTCTTAATGAAAAAATTGTGAATTACTTAACCTATTTTTTATAAAATATAGAACTAAATGTAATATCTAATTATAATCTAGAAATACTACAAATTTTTATATAAAAGAATAATTTAAGAGAAATTTTTAATAATTAGTGAGTTATTGGCCATAACGTAAGAAATAGTTAATGTAAAAAAGTAACCTAAATTATTATATCTCATTTACTCTAGTATAACCTAAAAAACATAATTCTAATAAAAATAAATAAAACTTAAGATTAATCTACTACAACATAATCTTGTATTGCTATCTAATATTTTTTTAATAAAATTCAACCTAGATTTAATTAAAGAACAGTCCAATAATTGAAGAGAGGAATCACTTTGAACAATGTAAATCATTTCAATTATGGTAAAAAAACATATTTTTTTTAAAGCAATTCATCTCTTTTATTATTTTCATATTCAAAGGTAATTTTTTTTGTCTATTATAATTTATAGTTTATGGTCAATTTCAAATGTACACAAACTTATTGGAAATTGGAAATGAAAATAAAAACATTTCGAGGCAATAAGTGCGTACCCCAAAGGAATAGCCATTGAGACTAGTCACAATAGTAAGAGGGAGATATAGCCCTCTAGGTGAAATGCACCATGAAAGACAAGTTATCTTACTTTTGTAATAACAAACTCTCCTCTCCGTATATATTGCTTTCAACGCGTGTAGTTCCTATAATGTAGTGAAATTGAGTTGGAATGCCTGTAGTGCCTATAATGGTTCAATCTATCTATTCATGAACAAATATATCTAACCATGACATATGCAAGAGTAGGTGAGTAGGTAGATTATAGTAAGGGAGGGAGCACAAAGAAAGAACCAAATTCAATACAAATTGAAATGGTTTACATGCAATGCATACCGTTACACGTTCTTATCCATGTGGCCTCCCTAATGTAGGGGATATCCTCATAAAGTAAATACCTTCTATACCCTTAATTATATAAATCCTAGAAATTGGAAATTAAAAAAAAAAAAAGTCTCCCAATATTGACATATTATCCTAGTAATTTTACGGAAACACTTCAAATTCTCCAACAAATATCAAGTATTTTAAAATTTCGATTTTTTTTTTTGTTTTATTATGATTTATGGCTTTCAGATGCACACAAACTAATTGTAAATCAGAAATTGAAAAGAAAATCATTGCCAACACCTAAATGTTTTAGGAGCAACAACTATTTATTTAACCTCCCAAAGCCCACAAGAGATGACTATATTGCACACTCTATTATTGTGTGGAAACCTATAATTCACATCTCTATGGATCTCACACGATTCACATTAGAAACCGTTGAGACATATTCCGCCATTCATGTCATGGAGAAATATCTCATACAAATATGGAGGCACATGCACGGATACAAAATCATTATTATTTTAGCTAATGAGAGTCCATACATTTCTAAAGCAGACTCTACTCTCCTAGTCCCTGGAGAATATAGTTTTTTGAACTTAGCTAAGGGACAACTCTGTCGGGCCAGTGAAATACTCGGTTGTTAGATTGTTGATAAAATAAGGCATTGGAATTTGGAAGGACGTTTGAATGGAGGATTGATTCCACTTGATGGTGACTCTATTGGTTAAGTATGGTTGGGCCTGCCTAAAAGAATAAAACTCAGAATGTAATACTTAATGCTTTCAGGAAGCAATTTTTTTTATTAACCCTAAATTCAACGATTATTTTTAGAATTGAATCATGTCCTCCCCAGATGCTCAATTCAAAGTGATCAAACAAAATCCCCAATTTTAGGTGGATTATGGATAGTCCCTCTAATGTATATCGACTTTATACCCCAATTTGAAGTGATCAAACAAAAGCCCCAATTTTAGGTAGATTATGTATAGTCCCTCCAATCTATATCAAGTTTATCATCCCTATCGAAAAGGTTAAGTATTTATTAGTCCATTATAAGGAAGAACTTAAAATTCTCCAACAAATATCACTACAAGTTGGGTGTCTAGTGTCTACCATAGTCAATAAGGAAGATGAATCATAAACACACGTTTGGGAGGCTTGCGATAGCAAGGATGTTGAAATCATGTTCTTTTCTAGCTCACTGCACTCCCAGTCCCTCATTCATGAATGTTCGTTGAGGGATTCCCTTGTTTAGATATATTGGTAGACAATTTGTACTTCTTGTTTCCATTATTAGAAGGTTGACATGAAAATGAAGGGGTCGGAGTCTACAACATTTACAACGTTGGTTGTTAAATATTTTATCCTTACAACCTTTGGATTTCATCAAGGAAATTGGAATAATTCAAACACTTGTATTCAAATATTGTTCTTTCTTTCAACCTAATGTTTACAATTCACGACAGATAAATAACATTGACAGATTTGGAACTCAAATACAAGGCTCTTTATTCTCGCTCCTCCCCCCAAACAAAGTTGTGGTCCTAGACTATGAAAACTATACACTATTTTGGTTTTGATTTCATTTAAATATTGGGTTTTAAAAGTTGCATCTATTGAGTATTCGAGACTTAGTCTGGAGGACACACAGTTAGATAATACATTACAAATTTCAAACAACATTTTGGACAGAGAAATTTTAAACCCTTATATTTATAGAACCAAAAGGAAATCCAACAAGCAACACATTTAACTTTTATTCACATATAAAATGTTACGCAAGTGCAAAATGCTATACATACCTGTAAATTCACAACAACAAAGTCGACAGCTTAGCTCTGCATAATCTTCTAGAGGAAATAGAAGTTAGGGAGACATTGAAGCATAGAATTCAAGAGTTGAGAGTCTAAGTCCCGACCTCTGACTGTCCTATACTCGTAAACCCAAAATATGTTTTTTTCCCACAGACTTTGCCAATCTATTTAAGTTCAGGGAAGCTCAATCCAGCCTACCCAATGTTCTATCTTTGGTTCTCTTGCTCTTGCCTGTGACAAAGGTGGAACCTTTGAGTTGTCCACCGCAGAAGACAACGAGGAAATAGAGTGTGAAATGGTTTCCTTCTACAGAAAGATGATTGGAAGCAACGACATCTAAATTCCACAATTTCTCAGCGCTACCGAGTTGGTTTACCTTGCCTGAGGTAGGAAAATGCATGTTTTTGTATTTCACATGACTACAAAAAAAACCATTTTATAATTGCATCTACATAACATAGATATATATGTGCAGGTGAGGGAAAACTAGGTATTGTTTTTTCGAGGTCTCCAGAGACTTTTAGAGATCATTCTTCATTATGAGGGTGCTCATGGCGTAGATCAGAGAGCCCACGGGAGGAAGAGGAAGAAGAAGAAGAGGACTCAAGTCAAAAGGTGAGGTGAGTGAGGAGGGGAGACGTAATAGCGATATTTGTAGGACCAATTCATTAGTGGTATAATGATGGAAACGAGCCTCTCCAAATCGTAGCCATTGTCGTCACATGAAGCCCTCATAAATAGCTCAGGCGCAAGAGTTACCACGTAAGCATCCCGACAGATTAAGTAATGACAATCTTTAGTTAGGTATATGACAAATTCTTTTGTTTCGCTTAGAGCTGACTATATGCATATTGTATAACCCTTCTCTTAGGATGGCCCTCCATTCCAGTTTCCTTTGTCTCTGCTGCCTAACCCCCTTCCACCAATGAGACAGGTAGACTAAGCGGCCTAGGTGGACACTGAGAGACTGCAAGTGCTAATTCGAATGATTTTGACTTGAGTAAATGAATGGAAATTGGAATAAATCCTAGAATCCTGGACTAACTAGTATATGATATGATTCGTGAGCAAAAACAAAATGCGGCGTGTTACTATCCTTCTACCAAAGATTCGTCATCCCAGTCTTGTGGTGGTCATAATAGAAATGTCTAGCACTGGGTGAAACCCTGGTCTGGAAACTTACATACCCATTGGACCAGGTTAGGTTCAAATATAGAAAAGATTGCTCAAGACATTGTAAATTACAACTTGTAAGTTGTAACCCAAAAACAACACCATTAGTTTTTCCTTGCAGAGTCTTGACAATGGAGGGTTATCAAATCAATTCACCATCCATAGATATGACTCATATGAGAATTTAATTTAACATCATATACTCAAATACTCAAGTGACTTATAAGTTGCGAGATCACGTGACTTGATGAACAATAAGATGACAGATGGAAAACCGAGTTGGCAGGTGGCATCATCTCATACCAAGATTTAATGAAGTTGGTGAATCAATAATGCATACCAATGTCATTAAATTCTTTGAAAGTGAACATCGAATCCTGAGTCATAATCCCGAATCATCGAGTTGAACTTGACACTAGGCATCCCAGTGGCCCACCGTGGTCTGTGTCGATTGGGACCAAGATCCTCATCCATGATCTGACTATTCAAGGGCACTTGGGCAGATTCTGAATCTCGACTCTCCCATAGTCCACTGAATCAAAACCCCTAGAAAAGAAATTTTTTAGCTGCCCTTCTGTTGCAAATTTACCCAGGCTTACTCAATTTCATTATTGGGAAAAAATTTTGTGGCCTTCTATGACGTTTAAAATGGCCTTTGAAGGGCTCTAAAGGCTTCAAATTTGAAGCCTGAATACGACAAGATCTCTTCCTAATATCAGAGATGGTTATTTCATGGAAGATTTACTCATTTCTAAAATTTATAAAAGATTCTTATTTTACAAAAAAGAAAATGATTTTGATACAAAATTATTTAAATATAACGTAAATAAACTAAAAATAATTTTTCATAAAGAAAACAAGTGCCACAGACAGAAAGAGGCCAAGCGTTCATTCATTCAGTTCAGTCCCACCCAGAAAAAATGAACACACCGGGAAGGATGAAGGTAACGCACCAAACAACTCTACTCTCCGAAAACCCCATGAATAAGACCAGCTAGCATTCCTTCAGTTTCAGTCCTACCAATTCAGTCCCACCAGTGCAAGTCCCACTAGTTCAAGTTCCCTCTACCAATGAGACCATGTAGAGCTGCCAATTTAGATCTTGAGACAGGATGATATGAGGGGACTCAAATGTTAGAGGGAAGAGTGGGTTGGGTTGAATAAAAGTTCAAATTTCATTAGGCAAGAATTACCTTAAGTTATAAAACTATTTAGTAGCTTCTTGGACAAAAATGGAGCATTCTTATTTTACAAAAGGGAAGATGGTTTTGGTACAAAATTATTTGAAGATAACGTAAATAAACTAAATAAATTTTTTTTTTAATTGTGAAAAAAACAAGTTATAAACTATATAGTAGCTTTTTGAAAAAGAAATGTATGCTGAAAAAATTGAAAACTATTTAGTTGCTTTTGGGAAAAGAAATGTATGTGGAAAAATTGGTTTATTGGAAAAGAAATGTATAATGAAAATTGACTAGAAAATTAAAAGTAGTCTGATTTGATTTTCATACCTTATCAAAACAAAAATTGTAACCGTAAGAAACCTCTCCAAGCAATTCACTAAACGTTATTTATTTGCCACCTGAATATCAAACTCACAATCCGAGACTAGGCTAAATATTAAAAAAACTTACATACCCAACCAAGTTATAAAACTATCTAGTAGCTTTTTGGGAAAAAAAAGGTATGTTGAAAAATTGAAAACTATTTAGTTGCTTCTAAGTCTCTGATCCTTATCTTTCATGTGAGATAGTGGTTTTCCCCACCCAACTCGCCAACAACTTCACGTACAAATAGTAACCCTTCTAGTTGTTATCACGAAAAAGACAATAGTACAAGAAAGTCTTCGTATGAAAAAGTTGTGGAGTGGTCCGGTAAGGAATTTCTTATAGGGTAACTTCGCGGAAAGAAGTGTGATTATTTATATAATACTAGCAATTGCTCGAAGAAGGTGCAATAATACGCCGATAAGGTGGTTGTTAAAGGGTAAAAGAAGGCAGAAAATGAAAGATTAAATTGAGGTAGTGTAAATAAATGTTTGTAAATGATACGATCCTTTTAAATTTTGTGTTACATGCAACAACGATTAAAAGAATGTAGTGTTCCTACCCAAAGTCTATTCGAAAGTTCCCTCAAAATTGCAAGGAGACAACTCTTCGATATTTGTCCTTTTGTGGGGATTAGTTGGGGAGTTTTTTACTCCATGAATTTGAAAGCCAAATAGGTCCCATGACTTACCCTCATTTTGTCTTCTTCGCTCTTATCTACCATTTCATGATTATCCTCATCCAATGTGGGTTATTGGAGCTATGTCTAAAGCTTTATCAATTTTATCCACTCTGGGATTTCGATCAATTGCAAATTGACTCTCTGTCCCTACATGTTCGAAAAGTACAATTTTCCATTCAAAGTATTTTTTCGAATTGAATACTTAGGATCTTTAGGATTTGATTCCAATGGAGAATTTTGAGCTACAATCTCAACTGCATTCGAAAATTTCGGGCTCAAGCAGGCAAGGTAACTGTGCTTGAAGCAGTTCCTGCAATTGAATGGAATGTTCTCATTGTTGAAAGGTTGCTCCTAGATGTAATCCAAAATATAAAATTTGATTGAGGCTGGCATTGGTTTGAACTTTGGTCAAGTCCATATCCATTGAAACTTCAACACTTTCCACATGTTAAGTTGGTGTGTTCAGTAAAAATATTCTAGGGAAATAAGAAGGAATATAAAACATTCCCGATATGTTAGAAGAATGAAGTGTGTCAAAACTCTATAATTAAGGTCAGTAGTCCTACCCACATCAGAGGTGAAGTGCATTGAGGGGTCAATTCCAAGCATCTAATGCTTCATAAATAACCTTTCTTTGTCCATCAAACTTTTGATAAAAAACATCTTGGCCTGCAAACATTGCTATAGTCTTCGAAAACAAAGGAAGATAATATAAAGGCCATCAAAATGCTTGGTAAAAGTGCATGAAACTTCATAATTGGACATGAAAGGCAGGCAAGAGCTATGGTGGCTCAGGCTTGAAGAAAATCATCAGTTCATGAAACTTAGAATGCCCATCCTTCTAAATGTAGGTAGGTAAACAATTTCAGTTGCTGTGATAAATTTGTGTTTTTAATGTCCCCTATTTTCCATTATTCCTATAATCAATCATAACTGTGATTGTGTGGTGAACTCAAGTTATTGTGTAACATAATTTTAGTAGCTTTTATTTCTAAATCTTATCAAAGTAGTCTTCTTGTTTTTCTAAGAATTGCAATATACTATATAATGATCATGTGCTTCAAACCACACATGGCCTGTGACACCTCGCAGCTCAGCATCTCGATCCTACACATCTCCATCGTCTGTCATCTCAACCCCTCCACGATTCCACTGGATCACATGTCCAGTATCCACACTTCAATAGGGTTAATACAGAGAGTAAAACAAAATTTATACTTTAATGCATAAAAAAAGTTACTGTGTCCCCCAAAGCCTATATAGTAACAACTAAAAGCTGACAGAACTAGCTTCTATTTATATACAACAAAGATAAAATCACCATAAATTTGGGGATCTCACTCAACCATCATATTACAGGAGCATGAATGGCCAACACATCTTCCTTGAACACTTAAAAGTAAAACCTAATGCTGAATTTTATCCATCTCATCAAGAAGTTCAAAATTTAAAATTAAACTATCATCCTTCTATGAAATGTAATAGACTAAAATAACTTGGACATAAACAAGGGCCTCTGGTTCCAATCTAAATTCACTATTCGGCTTCTAGGCTAGAAATGTTAGACAATTAATCATATTGCAAGTGACAAAATGATTCCTTTCGATTAAAAGATTGCAGTTGTTCTACAATTCAACCAAATATAACTTTATGGAGAAGTACAGAAGCTTACAAAGAAAGAATTGTGGCATTTTACAACGTCCCGGTACATTTAACACCAATCCATGCTGGTGAGCATGGTTCTCTTCCAACCCTGTTCCTCAAAATAGGTGGATCTCCAACAACACTCTTGAATGCAAGTAGAGCTTCAACTGAAATTGGAAGGAAAAGAGAAGAGAGTTAGGGTTTTTTTGGAAAGATCATCAATAATGTATTTACATGTAAAGACAAATAAAAAGAGAACAACTAACGAAATTCATCGAGCATCATTGAGGTCATATAGAATTGAAGCCAATCCTAATTAAAAACAACAAAAAAGACATACATTTTAAAGAAAAGAAGATTACAAAACAACATTTCAATTTAAATCTAAAGATTACATTTGTGTCTTGTTTATCTCTTTTTTTTTTCGTATCACGGAGAATAACATGTTTCCTACATGAAAGAGCTTACTGAACATATTTTGCAGTCAACCTAGGAAAACTACCATGCACCCTTGGAATTTGAAACTTCGGGATTTATTGGGCTACAAAATCCTATTGATAAACAATTGTGCTATTCTCACATGTGCGATAGGAGAATCTATCCTGCAAAATATCAACGGATGTGACTTTAAAGAATCATACTATGAATCAAAAGCATTATAGTTAGCAAATTTGTTGTGCAATTTGGATAGGAATAAATCATCACAATTGTGGGGCTCTTGTCACCAAACTGACAGATTGAGCCATATGCACAATTTGGTAATTTAATAACACATTGCAATAGAGCATTTTAAATTTTTTTTATATGTCAATGATATTGTGATTTTATCCTTGGAATTTCAACAAGGACCCCATGAGCATTGATAAGGGTTCAATATCCAAACCTAAGGAGTCAACCATTACAAGTTCCTATTAATCATAAAAGAAACTTACAAAATGAAAAATGTCGTTGTACAATTTGAGACCCAGTTTCTAAACGCATGTTATGGTAAGCATAGGGTTATTGAGCCTGTAGAGGTTTTTGTGTATAAATGAATAGTGGACGTAGTAATAAAATCTATTAGTAATGGTTGGTGGAATAAAAACCTAATCTGCAACCAACAACAAAACAATCCACTTCATTGGACCAACTATTCACTCACATGGCATCGAGGATTCTGGCCCTTCTTGTATCCACTTTATGTACTCGATCAATCCTTCCTATAACTTAAATTTAAAATTTAAAATTACTTTTAATACAAACATGTAAACCATAAGACGAGATGCATGCAAAATCCTATTTATAAGAGAAAACCCAACTCTTTTCCCATAGTTGTTAACGACATCATGAGGCTTACTACATAACATCTACTGACATCTCACTAGTAGAAAATGAGAAATTAATAACTAAAAAAATGACTAAAATCAGGCTATAAACGACTATTTTTTAATCAGTGACTAATAGTAGCAAATTTCCACTATCTTATAGCTAGTCATTAATAGCTTGACATAGTAGTCATTGACATTTAGTCATTGATATAGTCATCGATTTAGTCATTGATAGACAATGCTTTAGTCATTGATAGTCAATGATTTAGTCATTGATAGTCATTGATTTAGTCATTGATTTAGTCACGGATTTAGTCACTGAGTTAGTCATTGATTTAGTCGATGATTTAGTCACTGATTTAGTCATTGATTGCAACCATTAATGACCAAATATACGACTAAATAAACTACTAGATGTTAACATATTAATGACTAGGCTAAATACGATTAAGATATGGGAAATTAGCTACTAATAGTCGTATATATGTGAATTTAGTTGTTTTTGTAGTCACAAATTTATGATAGGGCACGGAGGAATCGAACCACCAACCTCCTGCCTATAATTAGGCAGGCGCTCTACCATTGAGCTAGCGCCCTTTAAGAAGTTGTTATTGCTTGACAATGATGATATTCAAACAAATTTATGATAGATATCAATCTACAAACTACATAATTATTACTATTACAACTTATCAGTAACTAGTATTTATAATAAACTAATTCCTGAGAGCTATGTACAATTTTCCCTGTAACTAAAGCTAATAAAAATACTACAAATACTCTTACAAAAGAGATTTAGTGATGAGTACATATTCCCATTATTCATCACTATCATTCTCATAGTCCAAAGAAAAGTCCTTCCTGAAAGGATTTCGAAGCCCAATGCCATCACTGCATCAAAAATAAAGAGTAAAAAACAAAACTTTCCCTCTTGTCTACTGCAATATTAAGAATCCATGAGCTTCAAGGTGTTTTAGATGTTCCTCATCATGGGCTATCAAAATTAAAACACAACATGTTGCTTTGATAATTAATAAACTTAAAATTATGCAAAGCATATTCAACTTTTCTTTGAGAAGGTTCCATAATAAGCAGGTCTATGGTTGTGATCAAACTACAAAAGGTTTCTTCTCTTATTGTGAAGCCTATTTTAGCTTTAAATCAAGTGATAAACATTCTAAGAGCCAGGAAGATTCATAAACTTATTGCTAATGGAGACTTGATGATTATCATTTGCAAAATTAGACACTTGACTCCCTATGCACTGTAATGTCTTGCAAAAATGATCTCTAGACCTAGAATTCAAAGAACTGCAAGTATTTTGACTTGGGGAATTGCAAGTATTGCAAGTATTTAGCATTGAATCATTTACTGTTTCAAAGGTACCATTTTGTATGGAGGAGTTATGCTTTGTGAATCATTATTCCTTGGCTATAAGGGCACCTAATAGTGGATTCAATCATTAAAGAGTCATGTTGCAAATATAAAGAGAAATACATTAGCTTCTATACTAATTATTATTTAGGACTGAATTAGAAGCTATTAAATAATTTAATATGGAAGCATAGAAAACACTGTCTGCACAGATATCAATAACAAATGCTAAAGATAATTGGACGGAAGTACAATATACTAAAATCCTAAAGTCACTTATAGGAGCTAGTGATTTGCTCAATTTACTTGAAGAAGTTGATCCAAGAAAGGAAACCTCTGCCACTGGTGGAGGTAAACAAAGTCCCCAGTGTTGCTGTGAAGGATTTGTAACATCATAGAACTTCTGAGTTTTGCTGCTAGAAAAATAGGACAGAAAATAAAAAATCATAAAAGCTAAATGTGAAATATTTTTTAAAACAATTTAGCCCAATAAAGAAAACTTTCTAAATTAATATAAATATATTAATAAGAACATTATGTTGAATGTTTCAAAATGAACTAAAAGAGATAACTAGGGAAACAATACAGTAAATATTACATCCCAAAACTAGTGTACAGATATACAAAGTAGCTAAGGCTGATGTCTGAAAATTTGTCCATTCCAATTTCCTCCAACAAATTTTACAAAATTTTCCCCCAAATGATCTCTTGAAGGCGTTTTTCACTACAGCAGCCAACCACATCCACGTGGGGCCTTCCTCTTCCCATTGCTTCAAGCAATGAGGTCATCGTCACATAAATCTAGGATTTAAAGCATGGGATAAAGTGTGCAAGGGGGTGTTGAATTGGTTCCACATGTCAACAATGATTGTCATCACAACGTAAAATATATATCAATGATTGTCAACACAACCTCTACAAAATCTACATCAAAAAATAAAAGCACAGGAATTCTGATACGAGATTTGAAAAAGAAGAAGATTCATATTCAAAGCTTAGTCGGAGAGTTGTACTCAACAATTTTTCCTGAAAACACAAGGTTTTAAATCTGTCCTTACTGAGACCAGCAAAAGCAACCCATGAATCAAACAAAATTTAAAAGACAATTCCAGAGACATAACAAACAAACATACCATCACTAAGTACCAACACCTTATCACTGTCTATTATTGTGGGAATTATGTGAGCTATAATTATCGTTGTACATTCATGAGTTTTTGATTGTATTATTTGTTGGATAATGGTGTTAGTTGCAATATCAACTGAGGTTGTGGCCTCATCCATTACTAAGATGTGCTATGCTTCAACAAGGAACGTCCTAAACAACGAAGCTGGCATTGGCCTACACTCCAATTTTATCCATTTTCTGTCACTGTATTGAACACCACTTGTTAACAGAATGGTTAAGTACACATCCATACATAAATGATAAAATTAAAGCACATAGAAACTGACCTAATGTATCAAGCTTCTCTTTACTAGAGCACACAACTTGTCCAAGCTGACTTTTGTCCAAAGCCTAAAAGACCCAAAATAACAGTTGGTTTGAGTTCAATTTTCTGTTAAAATGATAAAGGAAAATAAATGCTTGGATCGACTTATGTGTGACGTTGGCTTCATATATCTAATAACTAGATAGGATGCCAAATAGATATGATGAAATTTTAATATAGACCAAACGATTTTTATGATATCTGCTTGCAGTTAAAATTTAAAATTCCTTAAAGAGGTGTTCCAACAGGTATTTTTTTTAACTAGAGGAAATTATATTGATAAAATGTTAAGAACCCATGTCAATCCTTCTCTTTACCGTGTTAGTATATTGTTGTTGGACGCATATGCTTTGTAAGTCGTCCCATAGTAATTGTTGATCCATAGTTTGTGTTATTGTTGTGGGGCGCATATGCTTTGTAAGCTTCCTGTAGTATTTGTTGATCCATAGTTTATATCGGCCCATGGTTTTGACCCATAGTATTGGCGCCTATTTTTAGTATATAAGTGTGTGTTGAGGCCAAGGAAGGCACCGTGAAGTTATTTTGTATTGAGCTTGCTCAAAGGAGGTTGCCCCCTCGAAGTGGCCTGCGATTAATATAAAAGTGATTTTGAGTTTTGCTGCTATATCATGTATTTTATTTAATTATTTGCTGCAGGGTCCTCACATCTGGTATCAGAGCACTTTCTTGGGCTCGTTGGGTGAAATTTCTACCCAATTTTTTTTTTTGCTTCTGTTGCAGGTTCGGATCTGGGAATAATCCCTATCCGCTTAACTGTGGGAAGTACTTGGGCATAAGCCCTAAAACTCATTGTGAGGAGTACCACATGAACCCCGAAGTAGCTGGCCCATTAAGAGGACCTGTCGGCGAAAAGGGAAACGACCCCTACCTGATTGACTAGTTCCCACCCGTGAGGTAAACCAAGAGCTGTCGTTTGTGGCCAAGCGGTTATCAGTTTTACCTGAGCCGTGGAGTGAGGGGTACTGCCCCAATACGTAAGCTGTCAGACAGCATTGGTGGCCGAGTGATTCCCTTGAACCGATAGGAAGCCGCACATACCTGGGGTCCATATCTATTTTTAGTTGCACAATCGCAGATTTCCTTTGTCCAGAACTGTTGCCGGTCACTTTCGCGCCGTTGCAGATTCCACTATTTTCGATCACTTTCGCGTCATTGCAGATCCCTTCCTGAAAAAAAAATTCTGTTTTTCGGCCATATCTCCTTGGTTTCAACTCTGTTTTCCCTGAAACTTCACTAAAACCTCTACAATTCCATTCTACATATTTCATTCCTGAAGACCCTATCCCAAATTCCACTTCCCAAGACCCAAAATCCCACAATTGTCTATTTTTAGGGTTTTCCATAACTCCTTCGATTTTCACCCAAACGCCTTCAAATTTTGCCACCGTATTCCTTTCCTCATTCTGCTTCTTTGTCCCTCTCTACCAAATTTTCTCATTCTTTCACCCCGCTCCTAAAATCCCCATTTTTTGCTTCCCTGTCCTTTCGACAATGTCCAAAACTTACTCAAACCCAAATTACCCTTCCAATTTTTTCCCAAATCCATATTTTCCTCTATTGAAACAGTTTCTATTTTTGTTTTTCTTCCCACTCCCAAAAAAAAAAAACTCCTGGTTATGGTTGTCACCCGCACAGGAGCAAAAGCCATGGAAGGAGCACTTGCAGCCATTTAAGCCAAACTCCAGGAACTGGATGAAAAATTTCTCGGTCTCCATCTTGAGCATTCAACTATGAACACCAGACGACAGCACGAGTCTTCATCAGACAATGGGTTCTCTTCTTCCAGCAATTTTCGTGGTCCGAAGCTAGATTTTCCTCGCTTCAATGGTACTGATCCGACTGGATGGATCTATCGTGCAGAACAGTATTTCAGTCGTCATAATACTTTTGATGTCAACAAAGTTCCACTTGCCTCCTTTCATTTGGAACAGGAAGCTCTTCAATGGTATCGTTGGTACATCAAGGCTCATGAAGAGCCAAAATGGCCTGATTTTTGCCAGCTCCTTTTGCAACGATTTGGTCCTAGTGCTTTTGATGACTTCACAGGAGCTCTCACTAAACTTTGCCAAACTGGAACTATGAAAGAGTATCAAATTGAATTTGAGAAACTAGCTAATCACACTGAAGGATTACCTGATGACTTCTACCGGAGTTGTTTTATCAGTGGTCTAAAGGATGCAATTTGCTCTGAGGTCAAAATGTTCAGTCCCAACACAATGATGGAAGCCCTGGGGTTGGCTAAGTTGGCAAAAGACAAGATGGCAGCCCAACAGCGCTCCAAATCCTGTTTTGTTCCCTTCCGAAATATGGGTTCTCAACGCCCTCCCATTCCTCCAGCTTCTCGCTCACCTCCAATCAAGCATTTGTCTGAAACAGAGATGCAGGAACGCAGAGAAAAATGGCTTTGTTATAATTGTGATGAGAAATTCACTCGGGGACATTGATGTGTTCAACAAAAGCTTTATCTCTTGGATGTGGATTCTCCACTTGCCTCTGAAATTGGTGAAGAAGCTCCCGATCCAATGGATGCTCCAGTTGACATTCAGGAGCCGCCTACTGACCCTCCATCTTAGGACGACCAGCCCAAGATATCCCTCCATGCTTTAGCTAGAGTCACTGCCCCCCAAATAATGTAGGTACGCGGTTACTTCAAGAAGCTTCCTCTTACCATACTCACTGATTCTGGCAGCACTCATAATTTCATTGATCCTCGGATCGCCAAACAAGCTGATTGTTTTATCCATCCTTGCTCCAACTTTGAAGTCATGGTTGCCAATGGGGGCACCTTACCTTGCAAAGGGAAGTGTCGTAATGTGCGTATCTCTATGGGAGATTATAACCTCCGCTCTGACATGTTTGCCTTGACCTTAGGAGGATGTGATGTGGTTTTGGGTGCTCAATGGCTGCGCACACTTGGCCCCATATTATGGGATTTTGATGAACTTTGGATGCAGTTCTCCCCCGATGGACACAAACACACATTGAAAGGATTACAACTAGGGTCTCTCAGCATCATCAGTTCACATCGCATGGAAAAACTCCTTAAAAAGAGTTCCCATGGTGCCATCGCTCAGCTCCATTCCATTCAAATGCAACCATCAGCGGCCCCCACTACTCCTTTGGATCTCCAACAAATTCTGGATCAATATACAGGTGTTTTTGCTGAACTAGTGGGAATTCCACCTTCATGACCAGAGGACCATCGTATTCAGCTCCTTCCTGGAAGCATTCCTCCCAACATCAGGCACTATCACTACCCATTTCACCAAAACATAGAGATTGAACTCCTCGTTAGGGACTTACTGAAGCAAGGTATTATTCGCCCAAGCACAAGTTCCTTTTCTTCACCAGTTCTTCTTGTACACAAAAACGATGGGTCATGGCGCCTCTGCATTGACTTCCGAGCACTTAATCACCTCACCATCAAGGATAAGTTTCCAATTCCTATTGTTGATGAGCTTCTTGATGAGCTTCATGGTGCTCAATTTTTCTCCAAGTTGGATCTTCGCTTCGGGTATCATCAAATTCGGGTTCATGAGGATGATATCCCTAAAACAGCTTTCCGCACACATGATGGCCACTATGAGTTTTTGGTCATGCCCTTTGGTCTCACTAATGCTCCTTCCACATTCTAGGCCTTGATGAATAAAATATTCCGACCCTATTTGCGGAAATTCATTCTGGTATTTTTTGATGATATCCTCATATATAGTAAAACATGGGCTGAACATCTCCAGCATCTGGCTCTTGTAATGCAACTTTTCTCCGATCATCATCTCCATGCCAAAAATTCTAAATGTGTTTTTGGCCAAAAGGAAGTTGAGTATCTCGGGCACATTATCTCAGCAGAAGGGGTTCGTGTGGATCCTGCCAAAATCGCTACCATGGACAATTGGCCGCCTCCTAAGACACTCAAGAGCCTTCATGGTTTTTTGGGGTTGACTGGCTACTACCGCAAGTTTGTCAAGGATTATGGGAAGATTGCAGCTCCCTTAACTGCTCTGTTGAAAAAGGATGCTTTTACCTGGACACATGTTACTGAGCATGCATTTGACAAGCTGAAACAAGCTATGTGTACTACACCTGTTCTAGCTATGCCCGATTTTTTCAATCCATTCACTATTGAGAGTGATGCTTGCGGCAGTGAACTTGGTGTTGTTCTCCTTCAAGATGAACACCCCATTGCGTTCACCAGCAAAGCCCTTTCTGGTAAGCATTTAGCTGCCTCTACATATGAGGAGGAAATGATGGCTATTTTGCATGCAGTACAAAAGTGGCGACCCTACCTCTTAGGGAATCATTTCTGCATCAAGACTGATCACCAGAGTTTGAAATATTTCCTAGAACAACGTGTATCCTCCCTAGCACAATAGAAATGGGTTAGCAAACTCATGGGTTATGACTATGAGATCACTTATAAGAAGGGTACGGACAATATTGTGGCGGATGCCCTTTCTCGCACATTTGATGACCAAGGTTCTCTTTTCACGATTTCTATGCCTGTTCCAAATTGGTTGCAATCGGTTCAACAGGGTTATGTCAATGACTCTTCATTATCTAAAATCATCCAAGACTTGGACAACAACCCTTCTGCTGTCCCACATTACTCTTGGGATGGTGCTTCACTGAGATACAAGGGTTGTCTGGTGCTTCTCGAGAACACAGCTCTTCAACAAGCTATCTTCTATGAACTCCATGCTTCTCCGTCAGCTGGGCACTCTGGTTTTCTCAAAACGTATGAACAGGCACGGTGCAACTTCTTTTGGCAGGGCATGAAAAGGACAATTCAACAGACGGTGGCTGAATGTGATACCTGCCAGCACAATAAGGGTGAAACAAGACCCCTTCTGGGATTGCTCGAACCCTTGCCCATACCTACCCAGATATGGACAGATATTTCTATGGATTTCATTGAAGGGCTCCCTAAATCTGGAGGGAAGACTGTGATTTTGGTTGTGGTTGATCGCCTCTCCAAATATAGTCATTTTTGTGCTCTCAGCCATCCCTATACAGCCTCCTCCGTTGCTCAAATTTTCCTGGACCAGATCTTTCGTCTTCATGGAATGCCTTCTTCCATTGTCTTGGATCGTGATGCGACTTTCACCAGTCATTTTTGGACAGATCTCTTTCACCACACTGGCACCAAACTGAAGATGAGTTCAGGTTATCACCCCCAAACAGATGGTCAGACTAAAATGATCAATAAATGCTTGGAAACTTATCTTCGTTGCTTCTCCTCTGAGCAACAACATCAGTGGGCGAAGTGGCTCCCTCTCGCTGAATGGTGGTACAATACCTCTTACCACACTGCCTCTAAAATGACTCCATATGAAGTAGTTTATGGTCAGGAACTGCCAGTTATTCTTCCTTACACCCCCAATAGTTCTCTAGTTTAGGAAGTTGATGCGGTCCTTCGAAACCGCGATGAGGTTCTTCGCATTTTGTGCAAAAATCTTCACATGGCAAGAATCGCATGAAGCAACAAGCTGATCAGCACCGTTCTGAGCGCACTTTTGAAGCCGGTGATATGGTTTTTCTTCGTCTCCAGCCTTACAAGCAATCCTCACTAAAACTCAAAGGGCGTCATAAGCTCACTCCAAAGTTCTATGGGCCATATAGGATTCTTCAGAGGATTGGGTCTGTTGCTTATAAATTGGAACTTCTACCTTCTTCCCACATTCATCCAATATTTCATGTCTCTTGTCTGAAGAAAGTTCTTGGCACCAACCTCAAATGCCAAACTATTTTACCAGAACTGGATAATGAAGGATCCATCTTTTTGGAGCCGGAGGCTATCCTCAATAAGCGCACTCATCATCTTCGCTCTCGCTCTATCACAGAGATCTTAATTCAATGGCACAGAATGCAGCCCGAGGATGCTACGTGGGAACCACTCCTTCAGATTCAGCGACAATTTCCACATCTAAAGCTTTGAGGACAAAGCTTTTTCTAAGGAGGATGGGATGTTAGGAACCCATGTCAATCCTTCTCTTTACCGCATTAGTATATTGTTGTTGGACGCATATGCTTTGTAAGTCATCCTATAGTAATTGTTGATCCATAGTTTGTGTTATTGTTGTGGGGCGCATATGCTTTGTAAGCCCCCTGTAGTATTTGTTGATCCATAGTTTATATTGGCCCATGGTTTTGACCCATAGTATTGGCATCTATTTTTAGTATATAAGTGTGTGTTGAGGCCAAGGAAGGCACCGTGAAGTTATTTTGTATTGATCTTGCTCAAAGGAGGTTGCCCCCTCGAAGTGGCCTGCGATTAATATAAAAGTGATTTTGAGTTCTGCTGCTATATCGTGTATTTTGATTAATTATTTGCTGCAGGGTCCTCACATAAAAGAATAGCTTTCCATTGACAGAGTCATACAAAAAATATTGGCCACGGTACATGGCATCCAGCTAAGGAACATCTAAAAAAATCTGAATCATTTTAGTGTGGTAAAAAGAAATGGTTGAGAGGTCATTGAACTCTCTGAAATGGAAAAGGAAAACTAAGATAAAACCAGTTAGGATGAGACTTTAACACTTCATGGTCTTCCAAATTCCATCTATATTATAATAGGAAAGACTCCAACAAGTCAATAGGAGTACAATTTGCATCCTTTCTACTTTTATAGCTCACTTAGTTACGAAGTATTGAAGATTATTCAAAATTTTACTGAAGTGATGAGCATCCACCTCCTTTTAAGAGGTGGAATGTTGTTTACCCTGTGTATATACCATTTGGCTTAACTTAACAACCTTGATGACTCAACTGTTGAACAAACAATGACCCAATTTAACCACCTATAGAGGCCCACCTTGGAAAAAACAATGATTCCCTCTTTAAGAAATGAATCACATGTTGTGACAGGATACCATTTACTCTGTGTGGATATATCAACTAACCCAACTTAACGACTTTGATGGCTAAACTATGAAGAATAGAAAACATACTTTGGTATTTGAAGATACCTAGTAGTGTTGGATAACTGGTATATCTAACACTACTGGGTATCTTCAAATACCATACTTTGGGAGTCTGCAAAGAAAACATAAGTATATATTTACAATGGAAGAACCAATTGTCTATGCTATAATTTTGATCACAACTTAGGTGATCCCCAACTATCATTTATATCTCATTCAAAATGATAATAAGAGCCTCATGTTCTCTTTCTTCCATTGAATAGATTTCTAGGATCCCTTTGAACCCAACAACAGACTATCTATGTAATCTGCAACCAAACATTTCAGTACGCAAACCACTGAGAAGGTAGTTCACACATCCATTAGATGTAATATCCAATCATCACTATACATCCGAAGTGTACTAGGGACATATGACTCCTCATAGTCCACTCACTTTTTGAGAGATTCTTCTCAATTTTGCTCACTGCTACGTGCTCAAGATCATGAAGATGTCTAAAGTCTCATATACTTCTCCTTAGATCTCACACATCATATTGATAAAAAATATCTGTTGAAACATACCAGCCTACTGAAAGGCTCAAAATCAGAGATGTGTCTAATACAATCTCAAGGATATTTAATATCTTTGACTTTCCTTGAAATTCCATTGACAACATCATGCTTCTTTATCCTTGGCATAGTTTCATGAGGCTATGCAAGCCTCTCTCTAATAACAACAACAATATCAGAAATAAAAAGAGAGAAGTTGTGTGTTTTGGGATTATTGGATTGAATTCCAAATATTAGAATCCAAAAGTGACATACCAGAACCCTGCCATTCTTGGCATTTAAGTTTAACCCTGTTTCTCTGAATTCTATGCCAACCCCAGTTCCTGCAATATTGTTCAAATGAGGAAGAACTTCAGGACCATATTTATGAACAACTTCAGCAACAACTTTATAATCCAATGTGTCCCTTGAACTAGACCAATGTGGCTGAGAACTAATCAGATTGGTTGGTTTTTCCAATTCTAGTCTAGCTCTGATAACATGGATAAGGAGTCCACCAATCAATCCAAGAACAAATTCCCCATAATACTCAAACTACCTCATTAAGGAAGGGGGTAGCAGTGTTGGAAATGAAAACAGTAGGATGAAGTTTTTGGGCTATGAATAGCCACATTCTGGAAAGACCTGTGGCTCCTAGCAGCAGTACAACATCATCACCTTGAGTTCTGCGCTAACTATGGGTATATATGCGTCAATTCTGGGCACGATTGTGTGCTAGAACAACAGTGAAAAGTAGTGAAACCTCATTTTTCAGTCCCTAGGAAGAGTTGTATTATGAACAACAACAAATCTTGATGAAAAATTTGGTATTTCAAGAGGGCTGACCTACCTGTGGAAAGTTATATTTGTTGTTTCAAGGAATTTTGTGCACCATTAAGGGATACTTTGACACAGCTAATGTTGTTCTAATGTAGGTTCTCCTCATTGGAAGCTAATTTGTATGGTCTAGAATAGTGATATTCACCCTTTGGAGGTCTCTTCACTTGATGTTTGTCAGATTGGAGCTAATTTGAAGAGGAGCGTTTAGATTTTGGAGCTTGGATTCCTATTTTAGGGAAGTGTTGAGCTTATTGGTGCATCTCCTTTCATGGATTTTTATTGTGCTTTGGTGAAGCCTTTGGAGGAATTATAAATGCTTTTATAATTTATTCCATATGTGAAGGGATGTACTCTCACTTAGAGGTGTCTACTTCATACTTAGAGGAGCATTCTAGAACGACTACAACTATCATCAAGTCATGCACATTGCATACCAGTCAAGCACACTGCTATCCCCCATTTTGTATGGGTGTCCACTTGTCATTTTGATCACAATATTCAATGGGGGTGACATTGTTCAAGTCTTTCTTATCATGGATTGATGACCTAAGTGGATGCTTGCAGAAAATGGTCATGGTGCCCTTGATGATGAACTTGCAAGGTTTGTAGAGTTTGCAGTCATTTCTTGAAGGGTGCACTTGTCTAAGAGGATGCATTGAGTTGGGAAGATCACTAGCTCTTCATCCATCCACTAATTTTGGTCTTCATGCTATGTACTAAAGTGATAAAGAATGGTCTGGCTTCATTTTTTGAGTTTCATTGAAGAAGAGGAGGGAGTAGAGATGTGAAGGGAAGGTGGTACTCCCTTGATGGGAAGTTAGAGAAGGTATACACCAAGATTGAGTGACATACATGTTGTGATTGTATTGTTATACATCGCTTGTAGAGGAGTAAAAGTGTGTTGTTGGGCGCATCCCATTGGGCCTCCCGCCTGTCAACACCATCATACATTCAAAACCAGTCATAAAAGGGGTTGTGTTTTACGTGAGGGAGTTGTACATTCAAGATAATCCACATATTACTAAACTAGGTGTGCTATCTACAGTCAATCTTCTTGTCAAATACGATATGTGAGGACTAATGGGTGGTTTAGTTGAAGTCTTTCACTGCCATCATACCCAGTTCCTATCATTTACTTGTGCACTATCAAATATGAAATATTTAAAGCATAGGGGTGCTAGAAAGGAGGTTTATTCATCATCCAAGAGGACAGTACGATGGTGCTACTTCACAGGTCTGTTAATAATGTTAAAATCTGATTTAGTTACCTAATTATATTATGTTGTTACAATTGGTTAAAAGTAGAACCACATTCATTTATTTCTATGGCATGTCTTTGGAAATAAATACCATCTATGGTCTCTCATTATAACAGTTTGGGAATATTTCTGTTAAATTCTTGAAATGTAATTTTGTTTTGTGGTGTAATTTTGTTTTGAAAAGTATGGTATTTGAAGACACCCAGTAGTGTTGGATACCTAGTATTAAGTTACTGACATAGGAACAGTAGCCCTTACAGACTTTATTTGAACAGACACATAAGACCATGACATATTGATGAATTCTAAAACATTGGCAGTGTATACTCTTACTTCTTGTACAAGTGGTATTCAGTGTTCTAGAGACCCCTTATAGCTTGATGCCATCTTATTATAAGCTAAGATGTCAGGTCCAAAGAATATGAATGTCTCCCTTTCTGGTTTAAGAGTATGGACAAAGTAATTAGAAATTGATTGTTTAAGAAAAGCCTGTCTTTAGCATTGCCGCCCTCCTCTTCAAGAGCTATGTTAAAAGTCTAAATGTGATAATTTAAACTTCTGAGATAACAGATGACAAACACAACTGCAGTAGTTTAGCCACATGAAATGAAAATAAAATTTTATTCATCTCCATGAATGACTAAAATAGGTCAATGGGACTGGAAAGTGCAACCTTTGACAATAGCAAGGTAGTTATAAAATATACAATTAAGTGAGTGAGATTTCATTTTGAGTGTGATGCCTAAAATATCTCAGTAAAAGAACTGCTAAAAACAGATGCAAGACACAGTGCAAAAGTCTCAATTTGTATTTGAGTATTTTATGTAGAATAGTTCCTAAATAGAGAACACACGGACTCTTTTTTTTCCATCCCCATCCTAATGCCCAATAGGACCAAGGTGGTCTGTTGTAACCATCATGGACTAAAAAAGAGTGAGTTTATTTATTCTTGAAAATGCCAGTAAGTTGTTGGAGCAACTAGGTCTGGTATCTCATATTTGTACGTATGATTTTGTATTGCAAGAGTATTGTTACTCATTCTCGAGAATATTATTATTTAACATTACACACCTTACATATTATTTTCAGGTGTTATGGAGTAGTTCATCTTCCCTGTCTCATCGTGTAGTTTATGTAAACTAGTTGTGATGTTACTGATGTTCATTTAAATTTTTCAATAAATACTTTTGTAAGAGTGTGTTGGTTTCATGAGATTTGGGTTTATTTGCATAAGTAGTTTACCTCACTTTTCAAGGGCATCATTTCAGGAATCCATTGGGTCTCAATGTATTTTTTTCAAGTATCATTTTAGTTTTTAACTTTTTAGAGATGTTAAATCTAGAGGGAAGTTAGAAAATTACCCATCAAGTTCTACACTTCTAGAATGCAATTACTCATACCCGTTCTTTTTAACACCTCATTCCTAATGACTTGATCTCAATTGGTGTCACATCAACTTAATGACTACTATAGAATAACGATCCTATATTTTATCTTCAAGGTGTTTAAAATGCAAAGCATTTTCACACTTCTTTGATTTTTTACCAACTCTGTGCATCCATATAATGGGGCAGGTGCAACTAGGATGCAAAAGAGTATCTTCTTTTTTTGCCCATATCCATAATTCTACATTCTACATTTGTCTTATAGCCCAAAGTATGTTTTCAATCCCTGGCTAATGGCTTTTTCTATAATGTAGCTCCAATTGAGACTTATTGGGAATCTGATCCAAAGATATATATATTTTTGGAATCTTTCTCACGTGTGTCCTCGAAAGAGATGTCTTGATATTCTGAGCGTTTTGAGTTTATGATTATAATCTTAGTTTTTTGAATATTCATCTTATCCCACGGTCATAGATTCTACAGTCAGAGGAACTGCGGTGGGGGGGATTGTTTCTCTCAACAAGTTTCGAACCCTAAAGCAAGTTCATCATCATAAGAGCTTGAAGAGGCTCATGATTTCCATTGCCAGGTGGATATGGGATTTCCATTAACCCAAACTGTTCACTAAATTTGTGCAAGTTCTCAATTCTATTCACGCCTTCAGTGCATCAAGCTAGTAGGATTATGCCATCTGCCTAAGAGAATCATTCTTTTGAGAATCCTGCTGCTTCTAAATATTGTTCCAATTTGTTTAAAGTTTAAACTTGACACCTCAAGCTGCAATGCCTCCATCCTTGCTGCTGCTGTCACAAACTTAATCATGGGTTTTGTCATATTTTGTTGCACTGGCAATGTTTTTCCAAATTTTATTGTTGCCAAACTCGAGGCTCGAGCATAAACAAAAAAACAAAATAGAATCTAGCTGGTGTCTGGCCTACTTGAATGACATGAGTTTCAAAGGAATGAGGATGGGACCAGCTCCTGCACAATTTTGACATAAATCCAGAGGAAGACTGGTCTATATTGCGCGGCTCCCTGGGATGTAATTGTTTGAAGCAGTTCTCAAAAAAAATTGGACCTTAAATTTTAGGGTGCCAAACTGATCTCACTATTGCAACTGCACCAAGGGAACAATGTTATTCGGATCTTCCTACAGGAAAATCACACCAAATAACCTATTGTTCGCATTAAAATTTGATTCTCGAATCACTGGGAATTAGCTGACATTGTTAACAATGTCAAGTGGGTTATGCTCAAGTGGTAAATCGGTAAATCAAGCCAGTTTCCTTCACAGAGACCTGGATTTAATTCCTCGAGAACATGTTGTTGTCTTGATGCGGACAATTGTTGTTCTATTTTGTAATATCTTATGGCTAACATACAAAGGGAGATTAACACAGAGATAAATAAGTCTTAATACAGATAGAGCAACTTACGATCCTTGTATTAGCATGCCAATTGTTTGGTAAAGAGTTAAAATCTTGTTTCATAGATCCTTCGTTCAACTGGGATTAAATGGTGTGAAGAACCGAGTTTTCCCTTGGTTGTTTGTGCACTACATGTATTCAAAACCCTGGGCATTTCTGCAAACGCTACAGTCAGAACACTGAGGGAGGCACCTTGGTTCAGTTGGGTGCTGTTGGAAGACCAATAAAACTACAATATTCATTGAAATTAAGAGGGAGTAGCGCCAAGTTATTCCACACCGTTGGATTGAAGATAGAGGGCCATGCTCAAATGTGGTAGTTTGAAACTTCCAACTCTATTTCACACCATTGATTTACTCCGTAATATATAGTGCGTAGGGCTTCTGTTTGATAGAAAATATGATGCAAGTTGCATTTAATTAGTCTCAATATTACTTGATATCCAAATTTGGTAACTGTGGCACGAAGATAATTGTACGAAAAAGTTTTGGTTAAATGCACATCTACGATACATGTGCATCAATTGCACGAAGAAGTTTTGGTTAAATGCACCTCAAGCTACAATGCCTCCATCCTTGCTGCTGCTGTCACAAACTTAATCATGGGTTTTGTCATATTTTGCTGCACTGGCAATGTTTTTCCAAATTTCATTGTTGCCAAACTCGAGGCTCGAGCATAAACAAAAAACAAAATAGAATCTAGCTGGTGTCTGGCCCAATTGAATGGTATGAGTTTCAAAGGAATGAGGATGGGACCAGCTCCTGCACAATTTTGACATAAATCCAGAGGAAGACTGGTCTATATTGTGCAGCTCCCTGGGATGTAATTCATTGAAGCAGTTCCCTAAAAAAATTGGACCGTAAATTTTAGGGTGCCAAACTGATCTCACTATTGCAACTGCACCAAGGGAACAATGTCATTCGGATCTTCCTACATGGAAATCACACCAAATAACCTATTGTTCGCATTAAAATTTGATTCTCGAATCACTGGGAATTAGCTGACATTGTTAACAATGTCAAGAGGTTATGCTCAAGTGGTAAATCAAGCCAGTTTCCTTGACAGAGATCTGGATTTAATTCCTCTAGAACATGTTGTTGCCTTGATGCGGACAATTGTTGTTCTATTTTGTAATATCTTATGGCTAACTGAACCTAAACAATTTGTAACTGAGCTTGAAGAGGCTCATGATTTCCATTGCCAGGTGGATATGGGATTTCCATTAACCCAAACTGTTCACTGAATTTGTGCAAGTTCTCACTTCTATTCACGCCTTCATTGCATCAAGCTAGTAGGATTATGCCATCTTCCTAAGAGCATCATTCTTTTGAGAATCCTGCTGCTTTTAAATATTGTTCCAATTTGTTTAAAGTTTAAACTTGACACTTCAAGCTGCAATGCCTCCATCCTTGCTGCTGCTGTCTCAAACTTAATCATGGGTTTTGTCATATTTTGTTGCACTGGCAATGTTTTTCCAAATTTCATTGTTGCCAAACTCGACGCTCGAGCATTAACAAAAAACAAAATAGAATCTAGCTGGTGTCTGGCCCACTTGAATGGTATGAGTTTCAAAGGAATGAGGATGGGACCAGCTCCTGCACAATTTTGACATAAATCCAGAGGAAGACTAGTCTATATTGCGCAGCTCCCTGGGATGTAATTCTTTGAAGCAGTTCCCTAAAAAAATTGGACCTTAAATTTTAGGGTGCCAAACTGATCTCACTATTGCAACTGCACCAAGGGAACAATGTTATTCGGATCTTCCTACAGGAAAATCACACCAAATAACCTATTGTTCGCATTAAAATTTGATTCTCGAATCACTGGGAATTAGCTGACATTGTTAACAACGTCAAGTGGGTTATGCTCAAGTGGCAAATCAAGCCAGTTTCCTTCACAGAGACCTGGATTTAATTCCTCGAGAACATGTTGTTGTCTTGATGCAGACAATTGTTGTTCTATTTTGTAATATCTTATGGCTAACATACAAAGGGAGATTAACACAGAGATAAATAAGTCTTAATACAGATAGAGCAACTTACGATCCTTGTATTAGCATGCCAATTGTTTGGTAAGGAATTAAAATCTTGTTTCATAGATCCTTCGTTCAACTGGGATTAAATGGTGTGAAGAACCGAGTTTTCCCTTGGTTGTTTGTGCACTACATGTATTCAAAACCCTGGGCATTTCTGCAAACGCTACAGTCAGAACACTGAGGGAGGCACCTTGGTTCAGTTGGGTGCTGTTGGAAGACCAATAAAACTACAATATTCATTGAAATTAAGAGGGAGTAGCGCCAAGTTATTCCACACCGTTGGATTGAAGATAGAGGGCCATGCTCAAATGTGGTAGTTTGAAACTTCCAACTCTATTTCACACCATTGATTTACTCCGTAATATATAGTGCGTAGGGATTCTGTTTGATAGAAAATATGATGCAAGTTGCGTTTAACTAGTCTCAATATTATTTGATATCCAAATTTGGTAACTGTGGCACGAAGATAATTGTACGAAGAAGTTTTGGTTAAATGCACATTTACGATACATGTGCATCAATTGTACGAAGAAGTTTTGGTTAAATGCACCTCAAGCTGCAATGCCTCCATCCTTGCTGCTGCTGTCTCAAACTTAATCATGGGCTTTGTCATATTTTGTTGCACTGGCAATGTTTTTCCAAATTTCATTGTTGCCAAACTCGAGGCTCGAGCATAAACAAAAAAACAAAATAGAATCTAGCTGGTGTCTGGCCCACTTGAATGGTATGAGTTTCAATGGAATGAGGATGGGACCAGCTCTTGCACAATTTTGACATAAATCCAGAGGAAGACTGGTCGTCTATATTGCGCAGCTCCCTGGGATGTAATTCTTTGAAGCAGTTCCCTAAAAAAATTCGACCGTAAATTTTAGGGTGCCAAACTGATCTCACTATTGCAACTGCACCAAGGGAACAATGCCATTCGGATCTTCCTACATGGAAATCACACCAAATAACCTATTGTTCGCATTAAAATTTGATTCTCGAATCACTGGGAATTAGCTGACATTCTTAACAATGTCAAGTGGGTTATGCTCAAGTGGTAAATCAAGCCAGTTTCCTTCATAGAGACATGGATTTAATTCCTTGAGAACATGTTCTTGTCTTGATGCGGACAATTGTTGTTCTATTTTGTAATATCTTATGGCTAACTGAACCTAAACAATTCATTCTAGGTAATGAATCTCAATGTACGACGCCAGGTGCAAATCCTTGGTGATTGTAACAGAAAATACCCATCGGGGTCATTGCATATAAGCGGGATTGCAAAGGGCCCTTTACCTAAAATTTAAAATATAGTAGTAATAGATAGTTCACACCATGTAACTGAGGCGTAAAGGTCTTAGAACGCTGCTATGTATCCAACTTAGACTTCTAGAGCGTGACTCCCCCAAGAGAACTGTAACCCTTCTTCATCATCCGCGCCATGTAAACGAAAGCATTGGAAACTTCTAACGAACCGCTCGAATTTCCATCAAATATCACTGTAGAATTATCATCTACCATGCCAGACATATCCGCAGTCACGGCCTGGAGCCAAACTCTCGAAGGAACTCAAATTTCTGAACAACCTGTCGACTGGGCAAGAGATTGATGCAATTGATTCATCTATACCTGTAGGAAAAATAATCCTAAGAATGTGTTCAAAAGCACGGGCTTCTGCTTTCTACTATGTTCATTCATCTATCACTGAATTCATAATGGTCACTACTTTATAGAACTAATTTATTTGCTTCAGGTTTTTCGTAAATTCCCCCATTAGGTTTTTAAAGATCAACTTATTTCCTACTTTGAGAAAATCGCTGGAGGCATTTGGTTCATACAAAGATTATGCCCCATCAAGAAATAATAGGCATTTCAGGGTTCCATTCATACCATGGTCTGTGTCGTCTGAATTGCCTGAGTTGCAATAGGAATGCGGCCAGTCTGCAAGTCTTGGTTGATTTTGATAGAAGAGCTACCCCTCCACTCAAACCATGTACCTAAGCCAACGAAATTATACCATATCTGGTGCATCCCCTCGGTCTATGTTTTTCCATAGATTTCAAATGGAATAAATAAATAAATAGGGGTTCGACTCACAATCCCAGCCTAGAGTGACAACAAAAATGTGAAAAAGGCATATTATTTCAGATCGAAGGGGCACGAACAGATCCATCGCAGTGTTGGGTTTGGAGTGTTTGTTCTTCTCCAAGAGAACCGAATGAACCGGAAAAAAATAACCAAGAACCTTGTTTACCTTTTTTACATGATGATGTTGTAAAGATAAGCTAAATAAGCAGAGAGAAGAATGAATACTAAATACCTTGACAGTGGCCTCTAGAACTTCTTCACGTGTTTCTTCACAATCTTCCTGTTCATCAGAGGGATCGCCATTTCCTCCCTCTCCCTTTCCCCTCCCCTTGCTCTTTCTGATTCTCCCTCTTTACAACACTCCAAGGACGACTATACTCTTGGACTCTACACCCTCGGTCAAAGGAAAGGAGTGAAAAGGCTTGGTTTTCTATCTTGACATTCAACTTGCGGATTGCAGGTGACAATGACAAGAATGGCGGGGAAGTTAACAGTACCCGAGATAGTGCTTGAACATGGAGCCAACTTTCACGTAGGTTTACTCTTTTTCAAACCAATTAGGAATGGGTAAATGGTCCGACCCAGTAGCCTCAATCAATACATCAACCGGACGGACCCCAAAATACAAAAGGGAAGTTGGCTCTTAATGATGATAAGGAGGGACCGATATGATCGGTAGGGAATGGTAGTCTTTGATGCAAAAGAAGTTTTTGCTTATAACAAAGAAGGTTTACGGAGGTTGTTAGTAAGAATGACTTCCTATGTTTGTTTTGTTGTCTTTTAACTTTATTGTTTTATTTATATAATACAACCAAAATATAGATAATCACTTTATATCTAGGTCATTTAAAAAACAACATATTTATTTGATCAACAAACTTAACCTTAGAATTCAGAGTTCTTACATAAAGAGTCACCTCTAATTCCTTTTCGCCTAATCATCAATCATTTTATCTAAACATATGATCTTGCTGAAATAGTGTCTATTTCATCTTTTATTGACATCAAACTCCAATCTGTTGTCTTCATACATTATGCCTACTTTGTCAAATGTTGTTGATCTTTGGAACATTTCTTCTACATCCATGGTCAAACTAGTCACAATTAGAATGTTGTGAGTAATTGCATCTCAGTTCAGTTGGAAAGTTCATCAAATAAACATTAAGACTATTTCTTTAAATGGAGATATTAAGATAGAAGTTTGCATGGAGAAACCTCAAGATTCATTGCAAAGGGTAAAGAAACACGAGTATGTTGGTGAAAGCTCTGTATGACCTAATAAATCCCTTAAACATGGTGTTAACACCAGATTTTCTTCATAAATTTGAGTAAATGTGAGTGTTACTCAAGTGGATATTATTTGTGAGCTCAATTTTAATTCTTAATTGTTAATTATTTCACGATATTTTAGAGTGGCTCCAACCTCGTCACTTTGACACTTTTGTAGTATGTTACACAAACTTTGCATCATTAAAGAGGATTCATTGCACTAGAGAAGCTTGTACATTTTGCTTCTCATGATCTATTAAGTTATGTAGAATTTGGAAACCAGAATATAAGATATCCTAATACAACATTTTTAATTGTTCTTGATGGACATACATACCTGTTTGCAAAGCTACCGATTTGGCACAAGCTGAAAGAATAGCGGTGAATATGCCTAATCAAGTCTCATCCCCAAAACTAGCATTTTACTAAAGAGCTTCAAGGATTCTCCCAAATGTTCATTTTGTACATATCCTGCCATTATCGTAGTCTAGGTAACCGCATCTCATTCAAACATTTTGTCAAACACTTCCTGTGCATCCTCCATGCTCCCACATTTAACATACATATCAACAAGCACACTTCCCACAAATACATTTTGTTGAAACCCACTCCTATTTCTCTCGCCATGCACCTCCTTCCCCTACTGAAGAGCTCTTAAGTTAGTGATCACTAGGAGAACAGTGGCAAAGATTAACTGATACAACCGAATTCATATTCACTACATTTGGTAAAGCAATTCAAGACATCCTCACAAATCGCGATGTATTGTATAATCTCCAATCCCTGTAGTCCAAGAAACCATGTTTCTTTCCATTATTTTGTCAAAAACGCGACGAGCGTCCTCCAGGTTGTCGAATTCGGCATACATGGAAGTAAATTTGTTATTCAAAGACACTTCCAAATTAAACCTTGCGTCAAGAATCTGGGTGTGGACTATTTTAACCCATTTCACATATTTCATGTTAAGGTATCTCTTCATTAGATAATCGTAAGTTTGGGAGTCTGACTGAATTCATGGGCGATTAATGAGATGCATTCCAGAGTCGTAGGTTTGGGAGTCTGACTGAATTCCTTAACAATTCATGAGATGCAGACTATCAGTCAATTCCTCCAATCGATTATGAGTACATAGTATCTATGATATTCACATATGGCCTTTGTGTCCGATTTTTTATTTTTAATGGCGGCAACTTGAATGGTGAAGGTGGAAGTGAGAGTTAGCTTAGCGTTCTGAAACAATTTATTACATGCCATTGTTGAGATGGCTAGAATCCCAAATCATGTACTTTTTCTATTTTATTCAGTATTTTGTCCTTGGCCTATATGAGGACTTATCTCCACCTCTATCAAGAGTATAGAGTTATTATTATATGCTTTCTTAATACCCTCACATCATTAGCATTTTTCCATTTTTTTAACCCATTGTTTTAAAAGAAATTGTTACTTTCAAATTTTCAAAAAAATTTGAAAGTAATATCAACGGGCTTCATTGTGTTTAAGTCTTTATGAGTGTTCTTTTCATTTATTTTGGCTTCTACCTTTTATATAACAATGGTTTTTTTTAATTATAATTATTTTCATTATTTAAAATTATGTAATTTTGGATTGAGTTTCTAGTTACTTTGGCATAACAAGGTGTTTTCAATAAAGTGAAAAAAATGTATAACACTTTACATTATTAAAAATAGTAAATTGACAATTTGAATCCATTTATTAAAGGCATAAAATCCCTATTCAAACACTTTTAGAATATTTTGAAAACAAGTCATCAACGTTCATAAAGATAAAGGGACAAAATTAACTTATTTTTCAATTCCAACTTTTCCCCTTGAGGATCTTTCTAATACGGATGAGGTTTTGGTCTCTTGTCTAAAAGAACATACTGGGGTTATTGAGGCTGGTGCTAATGTTACAGAAGGAAAAACTCAATGTTGTCTTCGAAATCCAAGGTTTTAAGTGATGGTGTAGCCTCAATATCGACTTATGGGTTGGTTGATAAGTCATTGGGATTCAATGATTTGATTCTTTCCTCCCATTTTCCTAGGGGAGTTTCTTGTAGGATCATATCCTCGTTTTCTCCAAGTCGGATACTGACCTAGACCCATTAGTCTCCAATAATCTAAATTTAACCATCAGGAAGAACAATGGCAAGAGAAGGAGGAAAGTCCACTTGGATCAGCCAATGCGGGGAAATGAGTTGATAATAGTCAAGGAAATTGTTAATGAGATTTTGGATTCATAGGATGCACTATTAGATGTTTTCGGACCTTTTGGAGTAGATTCGGCCATAAAGGTTGTTACCTAATGATGATATTGTCCTTAAATGTTAGAGGGGTGGGGGGGTACCCCAAAGATTGCGGCCCTCAAGAGGTTATTACATTTGGTTTGTTTGTATGTCCTATTATTTTAGGAAATGATGGTCTCTGGTTTGAAAGCAAGGGAGTTTCTCTAGATTATTCTCCCCACATGGGATTGTTGTTTGGTTGATGCTACATGCCTTTCGGAAGTCGTTCTTCTTGCTTGGAACCTTGCTCGTATTAGACTTAATCCATTTCGTATTTGTGGGGGTATCTTATTGAAATGTTTTTGTAGGGTTTTGGATATACCCCTACACATTATTAACTATTATGGGATTTATGTTGATCAATTGGACTTCTCGGAGGCTATTGAAAGGTGTGGTCTAGTCCTTGGTTGTTCTTCCCTCAAAATTCTAGCGGGGGACCTCAAATTTACAACCACTACTTAAGGAATCATGGGGATCCAAATCTAGGACTAAACAGATGGCCCCTTGGTTTCAACAATACATTACAAATAACAAATTGGTGGATATTGAACTGAGCCCCTTGGCTCCTACCTAACGTAACAGGTGGGTGGCAAATGCTGCTGTGGCCAAAAGACTTGACTGATTTTTATTGTAAGGATTAGCTCATGGAAAATATCATCTACTTCAAACATGCCCATGGGTCACTGGGTGATCATTTGTTTTCAAGGCTTAAAAAGAAGAAGGATGATGATAGAAGGACTACTTGGATACATTCCTACAAAATGTAGTTGTGAAATTCATTCTTGCTAGCAGGGATACTCTAAAGGAACTCACCCTGTTGAAGCTACGTTGACTGGTGCAGCTAGACGTTCGATGGTCGCAAATCATGAAAAAAGTTATATTGAAGTTAGAAAATCACTTCAGACATATGGGACTTGCAGGGACTCTTACATTGTCGAAGGATCAACAACTAGCTATGATGCTTCTAGCTAGGTATCGATATGGTACTCATTCTATTACCTAATTCATAATTGACGTAGGAACCTAATTTTCCTTTGGCATGCACTTAACTGGGTTTGCTTCAATGGTGCAACAGGGATACAGATGGTCAAGAGAAAATTCGTGCAATTGCTTTGTTGGATCTCTGAAGATCAAGGTGCATGGCACCAATATTACTAATAGAAGTCGGACAATTTACAAGATTTACATTTCATTGTCAAATTTGCAATTTTCTAGGACACAATTAAAAATGACTAACATAAATGACTAACTCATATTCTTCTAGCTAGTCATTTTTTATGCCGTGACTAAATTAGTCGTTTATGTTAGTCATTTTTAGCTCTGTCACTTATTATCTAGTCATATTTGTTAACTGGTGACTAAATTAGTTGTTAATTTTAGTCATTTATAGTTGGGTCAATCAAAATTGCTCATATTTAGTAGTAAATCACTTGAAAAACCTATGGTGACTAGAATTTTTAGTCACCTAGTAGTTAATTCCTCATTTTGTACTAGTGTCTCAACTTCTCATGAGGTCTTCTCTCATCGATAGTTCATATTTTATAATAGGATGCATTCATTACAATGTTGTCCTCAAGTTATTAGGGGGAAAAGGAAAACACCAGTTTGAAGCTTCAAAACTAAGGGCAATGCAATGAGAAGAAGGGCATATGGGTTAACATATCATGCACTTTGGGAGATAATCCTAAAGTAAAACTGAGGAAATTGAAAGAAGGGCATATGTTTAAACTTTTTTATTTTTCAAGAGTGCCAAGAAAAAAGCAGTGTATATTCATCAAAACAATAAAAAACAATATCTTGAACATGAGGAAAGAAATAGAAATGAATGCAGTGATAAGGGTATCATACCATAAACCTTATGTTGTGATTTAGATGCCACTTGCCTTGTCTCAGGTGATCAAAATATAAGAGGAGTATTAGCAATGGCAGCATTGACCACTGCAAGAGACACATTGTCAATGATCATTAGTGCAGAGGGCATTTCCAATAGGATTCAGTGGTGCACATCTCCTTTTAGTTGGGAAACTCTCATTTTGCAATCCTCGTTCACTTTCTACTGTAAATGCATTATTATTTCAACTTGCATGCATGTGGAAGGAGTCGATGAGAGGCCAAGAACTAAACTTTATTGGAGGTATAGAGATTTTGTGAGGTCAACCACACCACAACAAGCTTGTAAATGATTCAACTCATCTTCTCGGTTGGATTTCAATCTTCTGTAAGTATTCTGTAGTAAGGAAGGGAGTCTTTGAATAACGATACCAATACTACAATATGGAGCGAAGGGTGGATCTCTGCTGATGAATTAGAGCTAGTTGAAAACCAAGCTCCTATATGGAATCAATATATTGAATAGTTATGTTGATCACATATTAGACTCATTGATTATCTTGTTGAGTTGGCATGGACATGGAAGGGTGAACACACAATATATGAAGCCTTTTTAGGCTATGAAGCATTATAGGATCCAAATGGGCTCTCTTACGACGAGAGGCGGGAAAATATTTGGGAAGTGTGTGCCCCTCCCATAAGCATATGTTTGATTTGGTTGATCCTTCATAACAGACTCCCAACATGGGACATACTACAAAAGAATCACTTGGAGGAATGTCCAGCCCGCCAATCCATGTGCTCAGACAGTCTCCTATTGAAAACCCTGTTGTATCTTTGGTCCATAGCTACGTACTGGAACACATTTGTTCCATGGGATTTAATGAATGGATGGGGGCATTCAAGCACAACATCCTTCAAATAATACCATCTCTCCATCAACACCTTGAGATGGTGAGTCAGAGAAGTAGTAGTGAAATGGAAGAAGGGGAGTTAGATCCAGCCAAAAGTCAAAACAGATCCAAATTCGGAGCCAACATTGGATCGATGGAGTGATGACGTGATGGGGTTAGATCGTCTTTGAATGAATTTGATTTTTTCTGAGAAAAGAAAACCAGAAATTAAGAAGGAAAAGTTGTTCCTTGTGGCTATAGTTGTCATAAGAGGGTAGAATTGAAGAAACAATAGACAACCCAACATAGCACATGATGGACACAACATAAGACATAAGCACTATGCAAGTAGTTGGAAAAAGAACAAAACAAAATACCACTATGCTCACTTCTATGAGACTACGATGATTTGCTCATATAATTTTTCATGTATGTAACAACAATCAAACATGTCCATAATAGAAATCAAAGTCGAATGATTTTTCATGTATGTAACAACAATCAAACATCTCCATAATATCAGTCAAAGCCAAGAAGGATAGGTGATCCATCCGAAAGTGGTCATTGTATGATAATACTTAGCATGAACCACAGTAAAAGAGACAACGCAATAGCTTCTATGTAATACACTCTACCACATCTAGGGGTTATGACCGCACTCGAGCCTTAATTCAAAGGAGATGCATAGTTTACCATGAAGGGGAAAAAATTAAAATGTAATTAACAAATAAAGCCTTTCTAAATCAAGGAATTTGACACCGACAAAATAACTTATTGGTGCCAAAACGTCTTCAAAGATGCAGACATATTGTGAAGGCCATTACCTTCCCTCCTCGAAACCATCTATCACCAAACCAAAGTAATTTAATGTTACACAAAAAAGAAATGATAGTTCCTAGAAGTAGTGGAACAAACTTGGGTCATGTAGTTGACCTGACGAAGGCGATTGATAGGCCTTCGCCCACAACTTTTAATGAATAGATTTAAACACTCAAAGAGTTGAAGTATTAACTTATTGCCAAATTGAAATAACACAGATACTCGGATGAGACCCTAAGGTGCAATATGAATAGCTAATAAACACACAAATGTTTTCTAGACAAATTCCAGTTTACCTACAATTTCCTTTGCCACAATGTTTTCAAATTGTGCCAGCAGGCCGCGACCTGCAAAAACCTTAAATTTTTCATTAGAATCCAAGAAGGAAGTGAAGTGTAGGGACACATTTCCCAGCATAACCACGCGAGATTGAGAAACTTTACCCTCCCAAAAAGGGGTTCCGATAGACCATATTCAACATCTTTAAAATAAATTTTGTCATTCAAATACCATGAAGAACATACTGGATATTGTGCAATATATAGCAACGCGTCATAACACAGTTCCAGAACAATGAAAAGCTTGCATACTCATCATGATAATCAACAACCACTTCAATTATTGCATGTTCATTCTTGAAAACAATGAAGAATTTTTAAAAAAAGTGTCCACATATTTAGATTGAATAACTTAAAGCAGACTGAATGATTGATCAATGTAAAGAGAAAACTTGCTGAAGAAGCCTCTAGAGAAGGCTCCATCTTTCAACGGTAGAAGTGTCCAGATATCAAGAATTTGCATGTTTTAGAACATTATAGATACGGCATGATTTTTCTATATCAAGAGTGGGAAAATGTCTGTCGAGAATATGAAGATGTAATTACTATAATAATTTTGGTTAATGAATGAAGGAGTAGAGCATTACCTTTTTGTGTCTTTAAATATTATCGTTTTGATTTTGTTTTTTATTTCCTAATTCTGAAGGTTAAATAATTCATGGGTTGTAGCCCATCTATACTTCCGCCTGCGCCTTCAATTGGTATCAGAGCAGAACCCTTTCTCTGCCCTTAATATATTTAGTGAGTTTGGTCTAACAGAAGCCCAATCTTGTAAAAGCTTGTAAGCTCGTTGTGGTAGAGAATGCAAATTTTTTTGTAAAAGGGCTTGTAGTTATGTGTTAAGTTGTTATTAGTGCAGAATTGAGGAGGTCGTTGACGTTGTGATTGGCTTAAGGTTGAGCATGCTTGTTCGCTCTCTTAAGCATTGATTCCACGTGATTATTTTTTTGGTACCTATGTTTGCTGGAGAAACCTGTAAAAAAAAGAGAGCCATCGCTTAGCTTTGTCTTCCGGTGAATATGGGAACTATCGTTTGTCACTCTTGAATGCACCGGTGTAAGAGATGCTAGAACCTCAAATAGAAAAACGCCTAACGACGTAACAGGGATTTTCCTCGGTCCACAAAAATATGGGCATGAAGTTAGGATAGACTAGCCCATATTCTATCCAATAGTATCTTTCTCGGCCAGCACACAGAAGCCCATTAACGAGGAACAAGGGAAAATGTCTCTGCATAGATCACTAGTGAAAAATGCCTTTTATAGAAGTTATGGACCCAAGATTTCCATGCTTTTCCTAGACGTCAGACTGTCACTCTCTCGGTATTATTATTATAGTTATTATGATCTCTATGAAGATGAGTGATTAAAGGTTTGAACCGAGTGCTTTACTTCAAGTGACCGTAATGTCTGCATTTTGGACTCTGAACGTGTTTGAATCACAAATGCAGACCGACTTGGTAGAAGCTAAAGCTCAGGAGATTCTCAAATCACAATTGACCATAGAGATGTTGTAAATCACTAGTGAAAGAATTCAATTCAATATTGGCCAAATAAAGTGAAGAAACAAAAATAGATTTAGTAGAGTGGAATCAAAAGGAAGGAGAAATCCATCCAGCTTCCACGTAGTCAAGCTAGTCAATTAAAATAAATTGTGTACCAGCACGCAAAGATATGATCTCCTCCATTCAAGATCCATCACCGTCATTACAATATATGGGTGAAGGTTTATTTTATAAAAGATCACATCATATTACATCTGTTGGGACGAAGTTGATTATTGATTTCCAAATCACTGGCAAGATATGTGAGAAGAGACCATTAATCCAACAAATTGCAGCTTCACAGGACAAAGGTTTGCAGAGTTACGTGAGGATTGAACCAAACTGTTATATTATATTTGTCCCACATTGGTTATGTACATATATTGTTTGTATTATTAGCCTATATATATAGGCATCTTCTGTACATTAGCACTGTGATTCAATATACAACCTGTCTTCTCAACACAAACAAACTTGAAAATATCGCGACACAATCACTTAAGGGAGTTTATCAATCCATTTTTCGAGTTTTATAATTTCAATTTGATTTTAGTTTTATTGAACTTCCTATAGTGATTTGTTTTCCATAATTTTTTGCTTTGATGGGAAAAATCACGGAGGAATCCACTAAGAATAGTCGAAGCTGAATTGAAGATTACTTTTTTTCGCCAAGCCGCTATGTGTTGTAAAAGACTTGAAAACCCAAAACGCCACCAAATTGTTTGCAGGATTAGATCGTTGAGGATTGTGGACAATGCAATGGGATAATAAAGATCACACAGATTAGGATAAAATTTCTCGCCATCTATCTAACTGGCCAATCATACATCTTCGCACTAACGAATGCGATCCAATATCTAAAAACAGTTTTATCAAATGGACCTAGGAAATTCCGTTGTCTTTGAATTAGGCATAAATATTTTCACCCGAAGATTTATTTTATCGTCCTTCTTATCGCAGTCCCGCAATCGTTGGTAGACCTGTCAAATAGATTCCATCCATCTTTCCATGATATAACTATGCACAGATTCACGGGTCAGCTTAATGCGTCAGGTTTTACAACCAACCTTTTGCGAGAATATTTATGATCACGATGAATGGGAGGGTAAAATTGAAAACAAGTCTTTCTATAATCAAGAGTTCCAACGAAGACTCCACATAATTTTCAAATATTTCTTCTTTTCTTCTTTATTAGAGTCTCTGAATTGAGCTTGCAAATTTTGATGAAATAAGGAGTAACGAAGCCAAACATGAGCAACTAAAATCAAAGCTGGGGTTCTTTAACCCAAACGAAGCACACTTTGTCTTGTTTTAGAATTTATGGCAGGAGTTTTGCATAAATGTTCCTATGAATGTGCTTAAATTGTGTCAAAGAACTGAAAGCTTTAAGCTTTAATTTTTGGATATTCCCGCAAAAATTGGTTTTTGTTATGGATATTGAAAATATTTTGAATAAATATGTTCATTTCGTGTCAATTGTATAGAGAATAAGTCTAAAAAAATAAAATGAAGTATCAAAGCCGAAAACGAGACACTAACCTCAAAGTTTGTCCTTGAAATCAAACTGCGCACATTTGTTCATAAATTGCGACTTTTGGCATGAATATGTCCTGAAGAAGTGCAAATTTGCATAATACGTTTTAACATTATTTGTTCAAAACATGTTGACATTGCCCAAATCATGTGAAGGAACTTAAAGTTCTTTTAAACGCTTCCATTATTTTTACAAAATGATTCAACGATATATGGCATTTTGTTATGCATTTTGAAAAGAACTTGCATAAATATAGTTTGCCATGTCAATTAGCTATATAATACTTCCAATATAATCTCAGTCTTCTGTATCAACTGAAGAGCATAACAATGCAAAAACTCAAATGCAGAGGAGCTGTATCAACTGAAGAGCATAACAATGCAAAAACTCAAATGCAGAGGAGCACAATCAATTTGGGGCAAACGGAACCCCTTAAGATCTGCCCCACATTTTTTTCTAGTCTTCTACATAATTTCACTCAAAACGTTGTCGCGCCTGCCAACAAGCTCAAGCCTAGGCCCATTTTATTGTGGCTCTGCCCATGTCTCTCTCCCAAAATCTGTCAAAATGAAGAAATCGAAACTTTGAAGAACGCGTGTCACAGAGACATCCTGTGTCATCGGGACCTGACAACTGTTCATGCTACGTGACGAGTATTAATTAGTTGAAAATGTGTAAACACGTGGTTAGTAGTGATTCGTCGAAGAGACGACGAAGGTGAATAGTGTTTTTCCAAAGCACTCCGAAGAAGATCTAACACTAGCAATTGCCCCAAGGAAGGTGCAATAATACGCCGTTAAGGTAATCGTTAGCGGGTAAGCCAGAAAAAAAAATGTAACATTGAAGTGAGCCAAAAAAATGGAGAATAAATATATATTATGTGCCAATATTGAGAGAGGTGAATGGAGAATAAATATATATATTCTATGCCAAAGGAGAATTTATGGAGATCCCAATGCTATTCAGGAGCACTTTTACAATAAAAATCAGAAATAAAAATCAGGAGCACTCTTACAAGTATCCGTAGAAAGGATCTGCCATCTTTGTGAGAGTAAGAACATTGAAGATGAAAATCACTTCCTCTTAGAGTGCCCTACGTACACCCACATTAGATCCCAGTTTCATAATCTTTGTTGCAATACCGACTTTCCTAGCCTTTTAGCCTGTTAAAATTATAGTAAGCTTGGGACGCTTCTTTCCAAGCTCTTTGAGCATAGAAATATAACTTTAAAGCAAACTAATTAATTCTCTTCTTTAGGTCCGATAGACCAAAGTTTGGTCTCAGGGGACGTTAACCATCATCATCATCATCATCATAAATGAAAGCATCAACCAATACAACCACCCATCATTTTAAATGAAGAAGGTTCCAAGAACTCACTCGGTATAGTTACATCTTACTCATATAGAGACATTCTCGCAAATACTTAACATCTTAAGACAAATTTTCCTCCAACTAGGTAGAAAAATGTACATTTTCGAGAATGAAAAGTTGAAAAATACAGCATTGCTTTGACTTTGCTCAAGCCTGAAATCAAGAGCATAAACAACTTCATTTCATTTCAGTCACAACAGATTTGAAATTACACCTTTGATTTTCTTCATCAACTTTCTCAACTTTCATAATAGCAGTCCTCGATTTCTTAACTTTCTACTGTCAAACTCTTTCAAGGATATATGAAATTGCAGGAATCACTATCAGATATGCAGAGGGCTCAAAAGGGGATAAGGTAGCCACTTCCCTTTGATAGATGTGGCTGTTGTGAAGTCTACTAAGCAACTGGAAGGGTTGGAGTAGGCACTGATGCATGAAAAGCTTGAGAAATTGATGAACATTGCATAGGGCTGATATATCATTGAAATGAACTGAAACGAACTGTGTACTCAGCACCAAAGATTTATGCTATAACAATAATATAGGTTTATTTTTTTGTTTCTGCTTTGATGATGGATAACACTTTCATTGTGAGCCTAATGTCCATTGAAGATGGTTTTGAGTAGATGCTTCTGGGATTTCTGAATCAGAGACAAGCTTAGTCTACAATTAATTATATATCTCTAGAAAAAAAAAATATTTGAGTCAAAAGAACTACCTAATGGACCCATAAATGGCTGTTACAATAACGCAGTTTATTTTTCTATTCCTACTCTGTTGATGGCTGGCACTTTCATTGTGAACCTAATGTCCATTGAAGAAGGTTTTGAGCAGATGCTTCTGGAATTCCTGAACCAGAGGCAAGATGAGATCCCCAACTGAGGTACACGCCTCAATGTGATAGAGGAAAGCAAGATCCTCATTCTCTAGCTCCTTTGGATTGATATGAAACTACAAACCATTGATGAAATAGAAAACATTAAACTTGATATAAAATTGTGTTTTATCATGAAAATAACAAAGCAAAATACAAATCCCCAATATTAACATGAAGCAAAGATAAAGAGAGAAAAATACAAACCCCACGTACTAATCTGAAGAAGAGAGAAACAGGTAGTCGGGTATCTATCATTGCCTAACCAACATAGCCTATTAATAAGAAAAACATCATCATTGGCAAACACATAAGAATTTCACCGATTGACCAAGTTACAAGATTAAATTGACCAAGTTGCAGCAATTTCAAATGTGCAGCATTCCAAGTTCCATTTTTGCACATTTAGATATTGACTTTTCAAAGAGTCTAGCAAACCCATATGCATTTCCATGCAAGTTAGACAACTATTTTTATTTATATGTTGCCTTTTAAATTGATTCTAATTTTGAGCTGCAAAGCTTAGGGCTAAAGCATAACACCATGCATTTTCTTTTAGACTCATTTCCAGAACCAATAGGCAGATTTATTCGCAACACATAAGCCCAGGTGCAGAGCTACTACTTACAGCAGGAGAAGACCAACTTCCACAACACAATGCAAAGGTAATCAATGGTTCAAACCACTCTAAACCATAAACACTACGCATCATTGCCTCCTCTTGATATTTTCCAATTTTCCAATAGGCCTAGTATTCAATCAACTTGGGAAGGTCAGTTAGATACATAATTGGAAGAATTTAAAATGTCTTTTCTGAAATGGAAAATTATTACATAAACAAACTTACATCTTTTGAGTGAAAGGGTGGTTGAAGTATGAAATGTTCAATAGCCAATGCATTCATCGAGTTCCCTCCAACATTAAGGACTATGTGTAACCCTCCCATCACAATATTCACAGAAATTAAGTGACTGCAAAACAGTGGCAATATGAAATTCTACAAATTATTTCATAATCTTATTTCCATTGCAGAAGCAGGGTAAGCTGTCATTATATAAGTTATCAAAAGTGCCTTCAATGTTCACCCTCTAATATAGGCAGCTACTACTATAGGAAACGAGCAATAAAGTCAATTGATTGCATTCTTCATTTTTGGTTGTCATACCTCGCGCATGAGTGAAACAACCTTTTGAGGGGTGCTTGGTATTCGATGTTCAACAAAGGCCTAAAGTTTCTCAAGTGTAAAAGTTAAATTTGTATTAGTCACAAGAAGATGCATCCTAAAGTGAAGATCAGCTGTTTAGAAAGCAATAGACAAAAACTGGGAGAGCCCATTAATGAGTTTGTTGTGATAGCAATAAAAAGAAACTATAGATGTAAATTAGAGGTTATGTTACCATCATACATGCATCATGCAGGAATTGTAAATGTTGATCCAAAAGGCTAGCTTCCGCTAATATGTCAATCCCTTTACATCTCCAGAACACAGTTTGCTCACAAGAAATCTGAAAAGCAGAGACTTAAAAATTAGGCCAAACCTAAAAATGGCTAAATGAGAATGGAAACATTGTAAGAGCTTCTAATTGACCTTTCAATGATTAACACAAATAATCTAGATTGTTTACAGTAAAGGAATTAGTACAGGTGAACAATTTGGCCAAATAGCATTTAAGATATGTTTATTGGTATTCCAATAAAGTGACAAACACACCTCAATCTTCTGAATAAAGAAGCACAACTTGGGAGCCGACCCAAGTCAAATGAGATTGTAGAGATATCATGGAAATGTTTGTATGGACCAATATCTCTAAGAATTGATTCAGAACAAACACCATAAGGATCTTTGAAATGTATTTCTTCTGAATAGTCCATAGGTATTTTACAGTTTAAAGTGCTTCTCGAGCCATAGCTTTTTGGGCTTACACTTGAAAAAGTTGACCGTGAAGCTATTGATGGTGTCTCCTTATTGGTTGCCAATGATGGCCTTGTTAGCTTCAAAAAAATACTCATCAAGCATTTTACAATATCTTTAGAAAGCTTATTTTGTTGTGTACTTTTCCCATCTTCAAAAATATTCAGAGATGGTTGTTTCGTTGGTCCAAAATGAGTAATCATTGGAGTATGCCGTGTCTGGCAGATGTCATAATATCATACATTATTGAATCAATAATACTCATATAATATTCTTAAAGTGCAGGTGCACATAAAAAAAGTGTATGTTCTTTACAACTTGAAATGAATACTCATATAATATTGTTAAAGTGCAGGTGCACATAAAAAAATGTATGTTCTTTAAGCAAGTCTTTTGATATCATACAGGATTCCAAATTTGCTACCTTTTTCTTTGGTGTTAGGGGTTGTGTCTCCGTAAGAGCTGTATGAATGAGTGAGATTTATTTTTGAGCTCCAGTCTGGAGGCAAAGCATGTAGGTTCTTAGCTTTCAAATGCAACTGGTTCTCTTTCTCATGGATAACAATCGGTATCCTTGATTTCTTTTGCTTTGACACCCTAGTAAGGATTTCAACATCAGCTTTTACTTTCCTTGTTTTTCTATTTCCAAGCCTACATTCATCTCCATCCAAGCAAATACAGTTATAGGCACTACCTTTAATTCCATTAGAATGTACCATCCCATCAAGGATTTTGGCATCCTCCACATTCTTAGGTCATCTCTTTAATGGCTTGCTCAAATTTCTAGCATGGACTAAGCCTGGGGTTAATGTGCATCCCATTCAATTCTTTCACTCCAGTAAGGACAATAACATCTTATTTTGACATCTTCTTCGCCATTTTCTTCAATGGATTTTCTTTGTCTTCCTGCTCATCTAAACCATGTTGTGAATCGCCAAGTGGTCCATTAAACAACTCCCCAACAAATGTTTCTACATCCTCTTCCAAGTCGGTCTTACATATTTTCTGTGGCAATGTATCTTCCCTCGGCTGCAGCCATAAACTCATTTCAACATCATTATGAATGCTTGAAACCATTTTTGTATCACCAATTTCACTAACATCCTCATTTTCTTCTATTTAGATAGAAGAATTTCACGTGTCTCACATTTCTTTGAGTCCTTGATTTTCGTTTTAAATCTCTTTGGAATCTCGATATGATTTTTGGGGCTATTTGAACCTATTAATTCTTGTTATTCATTATCAATTTGTCTTTACTTTCTTTTATTTTTCTTCCCTTCATCAAATTTTCTTGAGTTATCTAAAGACACACTAATACTCAAATCATATTTTCTATTCTCTACAAATGCTAACTGCACTTCCAGGCACTCTACCTAGTACTCTCCTGAGGATTGCTCAATTGACTCCTTTTTCTTTGCTAAGATCCTCAACAAATCTTTTGATGATTGATTCACTGCTCACATAAACTGACTTCAACATCATTATGAATGCTTGAAACCATTTTTGTATCACCAATTTCACTAACATCCTCATTGTATTCTATTTAGATAGAAGAATTTCACGTGTCTCACATTTCTTTGAGTCCTTGATTTTCCTTTTAAATCTCTTTGGAATCTCAATATGATTTTTGGGGCTATTTGAACTTATTAATTCTTGTTATTCATTATCAATTTGTCTTTACTCTCTTTTATTTTTCTTCCCTTCATCAAATTTTCTTGAGTTATCTAAAGACACACTAATACTCAAATCATATTTTCTATTCTCTGCAAGTGCTGCCTGCACTTCTAGGCACTCTACCTAGTACTCTCCTGAGGATTGCTCAATTGACTCCTTTTTCTTTGCTAAGATCCTCAACAAATATTTTGATGATTGATTCACTGCTCCATTTTTCTTTTCAAGTTGCTCCAAGTTTTTAATATAGTCACTTTTCCTCTTCTTCTCTTTGCATGGTTATGGTTGTTTCATGTCCATCTCTTTGTGACACTTTTGTTTTGGCATAAATGGCAATGACTGTTGCTTGTTCCAAGAATAATCATGACCAACTGATAGTATGTACTATTTAGTTGATCTTTTCTGATGCTCAATAATATTGCTTTTCATTTTCTCTGAGTTTTACCCTTGCTCCTCAGCATCTAAATAAAGATCAAACATGACTCTCTCCTGGCGATATTTCCTTAAATTCTTTGAAGATACCATATTCACTTTTTCCTTTGATAGTTCTTTAGGGCGCTTTCTTGTGCCCTCTTGCAATTCTTTTACCCTTTCTCCTCTTTTTTCATAATTTAACAAAGAAAGAAAACAGTTAAACAAAGAACAAATAATCAGTCCAGCCCAGGAAGGAAAATATACGAGCCATGCCTCCCCATAGCCTCGCATATGGAATTTTTGTTCTCACAATGCATTAGTAAGATCGCCATTCCTAGTGAAAAATGTCTCGATACAACCAATACTGAGTGTGATACTTCCTCTAATAGCAGTCATCGGATACCTTCACTTCATATATTCTTTCTTGTAGGGATTGAACCAACGATTACATTAATGGATACATATATTCATATAACTGAGAACAAGTTTGAAGCCCTTACCATTTTCATAAGAAAAAAAGAGAAATCTCCTTGACTAGAGCTAGAATTCCATAGAGTAAATATCCTCACCTTCACAATATTGGTAGACCTCGTAGACTCTTGAAGGATGGGTAAGAGATTCTTGGTAAAGAGCATCAGCTTTTTCATTAAGCTCATGGAAGATGTGGCTACAAGAGTACCAATTCAGCAAGGTGAGAGAGAGTTGAATGTCCTGAAGCAACATGCTCAAGAGGATAGCTAAAACCGTGAATTTTTCATTTACTCAATCAACTATGAATTTGGAGTCTCCCATCATCCGTAGCTTGTAAATTCCTTTTTTCATGGCTATTTCTATTAGCATCCAAATGTCTATGAACTGTGCTATATTAATGAATCCTCGTCCATGTGAGTATCTCATATGGAGGAAATGGTTTTGTTTAAAAAATAACATCACATCACGGGGATGGAATTCTTTCAGAACCTGAGATCAGTTAGTATTATGGCTTGAAAATTTCAAGAAATTCGAATGAGCTATTAAGGGAAAACTCAGTAAGAAATGGGGAAGCTTGAACGCCTAGGGATAAGTATCATTGCTGCAAATATGTTTTAACCACATGGCTCCATCATAATTCCAACAAGGAATCTCTCAAATCTGGCATTTAAGCCAAAAGAAATTCATGTTTTGCAGTGCAGCTTTCAACCTAGGGGAATATTACTCAAACCAGATTAAACAAAATGAAAAGAAAGACGAACTTGGCAAATAGATATCCCTGGAATCTGACAAAAAGTTGAGGAAAGTCCATGTTTTTACCTTCGGGTATGTTTTCCAAAGCAACTTCATAGAGAAATGAACAAAAAAAGGAAAAGAGTATATTAATGGGTATGTTTCTCAAAGCAATTTCAGAAAGAAAACATAGAAATTTAAAGTTTGTTCAAATGAATAAAAAAGAAAAAAGATATTAATTTAGAACTAAAAGTCAACATTATTGAATTTTCCCGTTTATTCCAACTACCAAGATATTTACACGGTATCTGGCAATGGGAGCTACTCTTATTACCCAATGAAATAACGTCATAGAGAATTACATCTCCACAGGAATGTGAAACAACATATATATTATATGGAAATTCCTTGTTAAATCGACCTACAAAATCTGTACACTGTATACATAGTGTTGTTTAGAAGATGCAGAACTCAGACTCAAATCTCTTACCTAACAGTTTGAATTCTGAACAAACTAGGGAGTGAAGAGTACCTTCAGAGAACTTATGACGATTTCATCCTGTCCAAACGGAGGCTTTGCTGCACAACAAATACGCACAAAATTGTAGTTTCGTCTAATTCAATCTATGAAACATCTAGCTTTGCTCTTCATTATGAAAGATCAAATCAAGTGAACTTCTACATAATGATATTCTGCTAGAAACATTACAATTTATTTTAAATCCTGAACTTACCAGAAACTTGTGAATTTCCTGTAGATGAGGAGCCAAAGCGGACATGGATTTCTCAATATCATCATTCAGGTCTCCTAACAGCTCAATGAACTTCTCCCTTTCAGGAATCGATTTCAAACCTACCTGTTATACATAACTTTTCGGATCAATATACAACACAGTGATATCTTTAACTTTGGTAAAATCTGGAAAAATAGAAAGAACATTGTAGTAAGCTCACATTGAAGGCTGCTGCAGAAATCCAACCATGCCATTTCTTTAATGTGATATTATATGCGTGTTCAACAGCCTGCCTCATATTCCACTCATTAACAAGGATCAATTGTTTAAATCCAACAGAGTTTTGGCATATATTCAAACATGAATTTAATCTTCAATATGTCAAGATTAACTTCGTATGAATATGGCACGTATTGTTGTTCTATCCTTTTATTGAGGACAGACAATTTCTCTGTGATAGTTCTCAGATATCTTCTTGTATTTTTGCTATCTAAGGAAATTGTATCTACCATAGACTGATAATGATCATTGATAGGGATTGACTCAGAAACAGATTTTGACAAAGCATTCATTCCTAAACCAAATTCATTTATTTTTGACAAAACAATTGACCATCTTGATCCTTGTTCATCCATCACAGTTTTTCTTTCTTCTTCAGATTTCTTGAAATTTGAATTCTGTTTGTCAAAAGTTTTGTGCAGGTGTTGAATTCCTTTTTGGAGATAGTAGTTTCCCCAATTTGCCTGTGCTACCAGATCTCTTATAGTGATCTCTTTATTATCTTGAAGAGCTGGAGAGAGTAGTATTGTAGATTCTATACTACCATCATCATTCTTTTCTTCTTCTTTAAGGTTATCCCATGGTGGAAGCAGAAAAGTAGATGTGAGTATTTTTCCATCAGCTCTTGTCCATTTATGCTTTTCAGTCTAAGAGCTTGATGTCTCGTCTTCTTCAAGATTGAAAGTATTCAATTCTTTTGACATCAATCTTTTTCTTGGATTATATAGCATATTTTTTATTTTATCAGAGAATTGGGGAATGATGAAAGGAGTATCCCAATTTCTGATTCCATGACAATAATAAAATTCATAAAATGAAAGCCAATAGTCATTTTGCTTCATATAATCTAACCATGCTTGTTTTCTTTTATGAGCATAAGATTTTCTTTCTGTTTTGACTGCTGCTAATTCTTTCTTGTATTTCTCTGCTAGTGGATGGGTGTATATATCCCATGAAAACATCTTTTCCATCCATTCATCTGAAACAGTATATGGAGAAATACCTTTGTATAAGCCTAAGAATTTCTTTATTTCTATTTTGCTAGGCTTATAGCAACTTTGTGGAAGATTTTCTTCTAGTCTTGATTTTGGAATCTTCCTTGTAGAGATAAATCCTAGTCCATGTTTTTCTTTTGTTTCATTCATCCTTATTTCTTGGATTGTTTGTAAAATCTATGAGTGTAGACTAAGCTTATTTACTGAACTTGTTAGCTTGTTTATTTATGAAAATGTAAACATATTTCATTCTTCATCATGACCATGAATAGAAGGTGTTTTATGTTTTAGAAGACACCTATTAGCTTTTGAACATTCATTGTGGTTTCCAATGTTTGTTTCACTTTTGAAGTCGTGGTTATGGCATCTGCGGTTAAAGATATTTTTGGGCCATGAGCAGGTAAGGTTGGAGCTAGATGAGTAGATAACCACCATATCTATTGCATACTCGCTAATACTCCACCAATTACCAATTACATATATAGAAAGTAGACATAATTGATATAAACATATAAAAATAATATGTCATAGTAGTCCAAATGCCCAACTACAGATACAAAAAGTAGACACAATTGATACAAAAAAGAAAAAATCCCATTACAGATTCCATAGAGCTAACTGGTCTAAGAATATATATGAATACAGTTAACATTGTTCACTTCAAAATAAACATATCCTTGAATCCATCATATGCCCTCTGATAATCATCTATAATATAGAATACGCGTTGAAAATATTGGGATTTTCATTTTGGTACTAGTGTCAGTGCACTTATTTAAGTGTTTTAGGTCAAGCTCATTTGAACTCAATCTCGGAATGCAGTTCAACTATTGCTTACATAACCGATGGACTCCTTCAATGGAAAAGAGGATAGTTGATAACTTATCAATATAATGAAAACAACCCACCATGGCCCCTACAATGCGTCCAGTCCATCAAATTCTTACTAGAATTGGTGTCAACCTATTCAACAAGCAACCCATTCTCCAAAAATCCTGCTTTGTCCTCCAAATGAATGGTGCCCCATCCGTCTGATATGCAATATGAAGCATCATCTGGTTGATAACTTGAAGCATCCATTCTTCAGCCGCGTACTTCTCCCTTTCAATAAAATTCTTGGAGGCATCCTTCTCCCCATTGTTGCTCTAGAATTTAGTACCGTTTTCTCTGAAAACTCCACAGTTATCGCCTATTTTCCATCCAAATTTTGAAATTACGTATTTGTTGTTGTCACTGTTATTGTATCCACTCTGCTAATTGGTAACAATGCTCCCTCTCAAGAAGAAGATCTTCCTAAAGTGAAGGAAGACACATTTTCAAGATTTAGACGCTAAGTGGAATGGAGGGAGACTTCCCGGACATGAAACCGCATGAAAACCTTATATCAAACTTTGCGGTTCCTGACTAATGAGATGCATGGCACTTATGGATTCACAAAAAGATGAGACGCATGGCACTTATAGATTCATGAAAAGATGAGACGCATGGCACTTATAGATTCACGAAAATATGAGACGCATGGCATCATATTATTTGCGGGAGGGACAACGATATGAACCGTGATTCTAAAACAAACTCCAAGGAAAAATGCCTAACGACATAACAAGAGTGGGAAAATTCCTGCCAAGAATATGAAGATGAAATGGCTAAATAGTTTTGCTTAACGAATGAAGGAGTAGACACGATATCAACAACAAGAAGTCCACGAGGTAACACCTTTAATCAATGGATTTAACACAACAATATGAAGCAATTATTCTAAACCAAATTGATAGAAATGTTCATTAATATATAGTAAGACTCCACCAATAGACTACGCCAAAAGCTTTTAGGTTCTTGCTTATTACTTAGTGTTTTAATGCTAGAGATTTGATGAAGTTTTTGTGACGGTGTAGAAGGAAGACACTAGATTCATCTTTAATTTTCACACTATTGAAATATTCATCATTAAATTACACATCTTCACTCATCGAGTAGAAAAAGGAAATTTTATGTCATATCACCCTCTTGCCATGGCATTTTCCCTTCTCCACAATCAATTTTATGGTCTTAGCCACATGAAACAAGATTGTCAAGGTATATCAAGCCTATAGGCTAGTCCCGATGGAAAGAAGAATATGTTTCTCATATACTATCAGTTGAAGATATGCCTAACTAACATGTCAAAAATTCCAATCCTCAACATCATTATACATAATCCACAAAGGTCCTCTCTTTGTTTTAGTTTTCGTCTAAGAAGAGTTTAGGAAAATTTGAAATCCATTGCTTCCTTTCTGCTCAAATTATTCCCCTAAAGGAAAACTTGTCGAATCAGGCTAAGAAATTAGCTAACTCAACAAATGTCGAGAGCAAAATTAGAATTCATTGTGCAATACAAAAGGTTTACCAAAAGAAATGGTAATGAAAATTACAAAAAGAAAGAACTATATTATATGATAAATATGAAATTATGTTTAGGATATATATATATATATATCACTTTTAAGAACAAATCAACCATCCAATTTGCCACTGGATTGCAAAGGTATTTAATTTAATGAGAATGTGGAAAACAACAGAATCAAATAAAAATATCCCTTACCTGAAATAGTGCAGTAGTACTCTGAAGCCTTTGTAGTCCTCTCCCTATTACAATAAAGATTAAAAAGACATGATAGAAGCAACAAGAATGAGCACCATACCAACTCAATCTTGCAATCGAGACAACTGAATGCCTCATCAATAAGTAAAAATTGTCAAGAATTTCCTACGAAACAACAATTAAAAAAGGCAAAGAAAACTAAAGAGGAAGCACAAATTAGAACCCAACAATAAGAGAAACATGGGGTTTTTTTGCTTCCAGTCCATGAGGTAAGGTCTCATACAATGCCTAGAAGAGCTTGGAAAATGCTCAAATAAAAACTAGATCTATGACAAAGTCCCATACATTTAACATGTACAGTCCACCCCAGGCAATCCCCAATACACTAATACCACATGAATATATGGACTAAGTTCAAGGATATTGCAGTCTTTCCCTATCCTGGTGTTATATCAAAGAGAATATGGTTATGGTACCTGATAAAAAAATAGCAAACTAATGAATATTTAGATTATATTACATATGGCTACTATAACCTGGAGATAATAGACTATAATTTATAAGCCTTTTGATATAACCTTTTCACATTGTTTAGTTTTTGTCACATGCTTGGCATTTTTTATACCCTTCTTTAGCTTATCTTCATAAACTTGTGTTATATTTTTTCCTGGGTACTAATCATTTGGTAAGTACCCTAAACATAATATTAAAATTTTCAAATATTACGAAAAAATCTAGAATTGAGTGTCTCAACTTAGAAAATGATTGTGTGAGGGTATTAAGATAAAAATGGACACTAAATAGAACACTTCAAAATAAAATGCAAATGGAAAAGATAAAGCAAAAGCAGGGAATAGAAGTTCATCCCTAAAAATAGTAGAAATTCATGGTTGTTGCGGTTATGCATTGTGACAGCAAAAACAGAGAATAGAGGTTCAACCCTAAAAATAGTAGAAAATCATGGTTGTTGCAGATATGCATTGTGACAGATACATAGTCGATCAAAATTTTATCATCGAATACTACACAATTTCTTTTAAAGCTGGAAGCCAATTACTAAATAAAAATCTGTTCGCAAAAACAATTATGAACAACTTGCACAATTAATCTCTCACATTTAAACTAAATATATAACAATTCAAACCATCAATAAATCATCTTAAATATTATATAAACCACAAGTGACCAAACAATTTCATTAAATGGGATTTCTGGATCACAACAACTTTGGAAAATTCACTCTATCAAATCGTCTTTATCCCATTTTCCTCTTCTCCCAAGGGCACCGAGATCTGGAGTGCTAATCGAAATAGACCCGTTGGAGAGAAATCCAGGCTGATGTGCATTGGCAGAACCAAACTTTTGGTCCTCCTCGATTCCGATGGCACCCAAGTTTGGTCATCCGACAACTCAGTGGAATCGATGGAATTAGTGGAGAATGGAAACTGGAATCTCTATAATACCACGAATGTGAATGCCCAAAATCTGGATGCTTACACTATTTGGTTCAGTTGGCAACATCCCACCAATACACTGACGATCGGGAAAATTATTCTAAGCATGCAGAAGCTAGCGAGCAATGCCTCGCCCAACAATCATTCCGCTGGGTGTTTTTCCCTGGTGGTAGAGAAAGGGGGCCTAGTGCTTTATAATGATAATTTGAAGCCTTATTGGGTCTGGGATTTCTAGGGTCTCAGCTAGGAATACATAAAGAATCCTTGCATTAATTCTAGAACCTTGATTGCATAAGTTGTGTATACGTCAAATTTGTTTGCTCTGGGGAACATTGGAAGCGCATCGACAGCAAGAAGCTATGGGAAAAATAATTCTTTGAGTTCGAGTTAGTGTTCGACCACTTCACTTCTCTATCTGATACTCTACCTTTCGTGACACTCAGGTCAGGGGATCAACCCCTATGGTTTGTGAGAAATGGAGGACTAAATACACTACACAGCAGATCTCAAATTTTGGAACAAATATACCCAAATACACCATAGAATCCAGCTATATTTGAACAAAGATACCAAATTATTAAACAGAAACATAGATATCTAGAAAAAAATACCCAAATCATTAAATAGATTGTCGATACTATACCGGTTGACTGTTTGTGAGAAGAGGAACTTGAGTTGAGGATCCTATCTTGAAGGGGTAACAGAATCAATATCCTCCCCTAGATGGTCGAGACTATACTGGTTGACCGTTTGTGAGAAGAGGAACTTGAGTTGAGGATCCTATCTTGAAGGGGTAACAGAATCAATATCCTCCCCTCACCCATGCATCTGCCACTGCATCATTGCTTCTACCCTTTGTTGCCTGTCATCTCTTCCACCATGAGTTTAGTTAAACTCATTCTCCAAATCATCAAAATCATCTTCTTCCTCATCGCCTTCCACTCTTGGACTCCTTGTGGCAACACGCCCATTATCAAACAATTATTAGTTACTACTACCTAGATACTAATTGACAACTAAATCGAATACAATGCCCATATTCTAGATCTATAAAAATGTTAACATCATCTATGCAGTACATCCTTTGTGCAATGTGGGTTTCCATAACTTGCTAAACACCAAAACAATAGAAATGTATCTATCTACTCACCTTGATGCCTCTTGTATCTAGTCTTGCATTGAGGACACGACTTGTTTCAATCCTTACACTCATATTCATGGAAAGGCCTACAAAATGGGAGCGCACACTCATTGCACACCACAAAGAGCTCCCCATCTGCTGTCACACCAACATTATCTCCACAAATATGGAATACTTGGTTGCTCGAGTGTTTCATAGGCTTCAACTGCACACCAATAGCCATTCATTCTCAATTACACAAACCAAACTAACAAAAAATGAAAAAAATTTCTACAACTTCGACTACTCTTCTCTGCAGTTCTCTGTTGAATCAGAGAGACCATTAATAGCCTAATACCAAACCCTGTTATGGTTTTGGCCTGGTCAATCATTACTTATCTTTATGTTATGGGATCTGAGTCTATAAAACTTGTAGTCTTATATCATATCAGAATTATATTGAATACCATAAGAGAAGGCCAATTTGGGTTTATACTACTTTTCTGCCATATCATCTAAATTGTGATTATTGTTCCTTTCTGATTAAATTACATTGTCAGCTTATTATGTTTATCTTTATTCTGGTTTATGACTCAACTCAGTTCATCTTGGACCTCTAGAAACCCAACAATCATATTTTTGCTAAGGTGATATCGGACAAAAAATGAATGCAATTTCATTTCTCATATGCATTCCCAAGCCCAATCACTGTGAAGGGTTCTATAGAACAAGTTATAATATGGGATTGTTTTCCAGCGAAAATCCTCAGTGGGTAATCTGATCAAACTAAAATGAAATACCCCAAGTTCATATCTTTACAGATCCAGTTCCCAAAATTGTTATCCAGCTTTACCACTAATCAATACCCAACAAAAGGAAAAATATACTGGCTATGTTTCCAAACTATAAAAGAACAATCTCAAACTCTATAGAAACAACAGAGGGCTCAATACTTTAATGCTAAACATCTTATTACACAGAACTTAACAAGTGAAAGGAATACCAGCAATACAGTATTCTGTTAGCAAATTAAGCCTCATTCTTTGTGCAAATTCAAGTGCGAACAAGCCCAAATGTCACATACAACAGAGAAAAAGGAGAAATTCTAGGAAATGAAGTAAATGCAATACAATAAACTTACACCAACTTGCGCGTCATGGAGAATCAATACTAGCTCGTTTCTCTTGTGAGAACCTGCATTCATACTAACATTAGCCTCCATTGCTTGAATCTGAGTGTAATCTCATTTTCCCAATTTCTTTATGTTATGTAATCTCAAGAAATGTTTATCAAGTTTATGCGGTGGTGGGTTGAAGGCATGAACCCATGGAGACGCAACAAAATTACTGAACAAGTAACCCTGGAAAGCATAAAATTCTTCAACACGCAACTTCTTCAACAACGCACTGCACTGGAATGTGGCGAACATTGGTTGAAACAACACATCAGACATGTGGAGAACGTTGGTTGGGAAAAGGAATGACGAAGTGAATAGTGTCCACAAAGCCAACTTCAGAGAAGAAAATGCCTATCGGTGTAACCAGCGGATGTTGTAAAGGAAAGTATCCTATGGCTAGGGTTTAAGAGGCCATCAACATACTGGGGTTGAAAGGTGGATGCAAATGGTTCTACAAGTATATATAAGCAAGATTCAGTGATTAGAAAGTTCCACACCTGATAAAATGAAGGCTGGTCCAAGCTTTCTCTTCAATCCTCTTCTTGCTCCTCTCGCTCCAAGAGACCTGCAAAATGAATTATACCTTCCTCAAACCATTATGACCACATATAAAACAATGATAATCAAATAAACATGAAATAATAATCTGAATAACATCATCATATGATCATAAACAGAGATTCAATCACACATTGAACAATGATTTGGGAAGAAGAAGGACATCACATCTTTATTAATCTTGAAAACAAGTACAAGTATACGTTCTCTTCAAGTTCGGCACCTCACAAAACCTTGATCTGGTTCTGCTGCTTCTCTTCTCCAAGGAACTCAGCCTCCAAGCTCTGCAACACAAGGAGAATGCTTCTAGGGCAAAGGTGTGGGCAAAGAGAGCTCCAAATCCTCCAGCATAACAATGCAAAAATTCAAGTCCCCTCTCATGGACCTCCCTACCTCTATTTATATGGTTAAGGAAGAGTTAGGGGTGAAGACAAAGTGGTTACAACTGAAGGAGTCAGTTGCATAACTACCCAAACTACCCGAATTTCAAAAGGCGTGTTTTTTGACATTTTTAAAAGGTATACGCGGGTTGCATAACTGGACAGTCGCGTACACGAAAAATACACACGGGTTGGACTACTGACAGGTCGCGTGTCATACACGGGTTGCTAATACAGAAATTCGTGTATATAAGGCATACGAAGGTATCATAGAGAGCAACTCGCATATCATACACAGGTTTGCCTTAAGGTAAGTCGCGTATAGAAAAAAAACTCATTTTTAGGGTATTTTTGGGCATTTTTAGACTTTGGTGTCTTCTGGAAAATTTTAGCTAACAGAAATATATTTCCAATGGTGTAGAGATGAGGTCAAACAGAGTTACAAAACTCAAGATATAGGTCCTCCAAGATAGGTGTTTTTTCAGTGACTTTTCATGAAGTGTCGACATGTGACGAAATCATGGGAAAGTGGTCACAGGAAGAGATGTGTCATTTTGAGCTATAAAAGATGCCCCCTAATGTGTGAGGTTAGAGGGGAAGACGATAGCCGAAATACATTATAAAGGAAACATCTGAGTATGGAGAGAGCAGAGAATCCAAGATCAAAAGGCTCGAATGAAGGTACCTGAAAGAGAGATAAATGTCAGAAAAACTGATCTCTAGCACATACGAGTCCATATACAAAACATCGCCATAAAGATACAGGTGGAGCCAACATATGTATAACTGATGAAACTATCATGGTCACTCAATATGCAAAAAGCCGCCATATCAAATCTAAAGGAGCCATGGCCACAAATGAACAAGGTGGATCCATGCTCAACAATCGATCATAGCCACAAAAATACAAGGTGGATCTATGTCTCAGCAAAATGTCATATAAAATGTAACAAGGTCTTGTGCAACTTGGGCAATAGCAAAAAATGATGATGCTACTGTCGGCCTAAGGTCTTCAATCCAAACCGCCCAAAAAAGGTACGAATCCTAACCATGTGAATAAAAGGAGCTGAAGTCGAACATGGAGGAAGCTGTTTGATTACCGGTCAATAATGAAAACCGTTAACAAATGCGAGGGAAACCATCAATAATGAAAATGGTCCCCAAGGTAGTTAGTACATTCTAACAAGTGTGATTACAAGGACTTGAAGTTGAACACTTGAAGAATCCATCGAGTAGGAGACATTAAGGTATTCCCACTACCCAATAGTGAGGGAAATTGCCACTGATGACAATAATTCCCAATGTACTGTCATAAAACTCTAAATCTCATTCCCAGAGCAAGATGTGTTGCAGTCGATTGGAAGAGATTCATTGGAAGGAAGGCATTAAGGCATCCTTCATCATCCAACATGAGGTAAGTCAAAGACTAATTGGATCTAGAATTGGTACTGAATTTCATGACAAGGACGCTGAAGACATGATGTAATGAACTGATACCAGGGAATGGCTGACACAAAAGGTCAAGGCAACTGCAGAATGGCCAACAAAGGTTTAATCCTTGAACAGTGAGCACGACACAAAAGTGACTTATGTAGCTTTTGACACAAAAGGACCAACGAAGCAAATCTGCAATGTAGGAGACATTAACAGATTCCCTATATAATTGGAAAAAAGACCAACTGGAGGAGTAAGAAACTCTGAATCAGGATAAAGTCAAAATACTAGGACCCAACTTGTTAGGAACCCATGTTAATCCCTCTCTTTACTATGTTAGTATATTGTTGTTGGGCGCATATGCTTTGTAAGTCGTCCCATAGTAATTGTTGATCCATAGTTGTGTTATTGTTGTGAGGCGCATATGCTTTGTAAGCCGCCTGTAGTATTTGTTGATCCATAGTTGTGTTATTGTTGTGAGGCGCATATGCTTTGTAAGCCGCCTGTAGTATTTGTTGATCCATAGTTTATATTGGCCCATCGTTTTGACCCATAGTATTGGCGCCCATAGTTTATATTGGCCCATGGTTTTGACCCATAGTATTGGTGCCTATTTTAGTATATAAGTGTGTGTTGAGGCCAAGGAAGGCACCGTGAAGTTATTTTGTATTGAGCTTGCTCAAAGGAGGTTGCCCCCTCGAAGTGGCTTGCGATTAATATAAAAGTGATTTTGAGTTTTGCTGCTATATCGTTTGTTTTGGTTTCTTGTTTGCTGTAGGGTCTTCACATCTGGTATTAGAGCACTTTCCTTGGCACAAGTGGGAAATTTTTTCTTTTCTTTTTTTTTCAAAAAAAAAAGAAAGAGGGCAAAATTGGGTGGTGACTTTTAGATCAATTTATAAAAATTTTTGCACAAAATTAGAAGAAACAGATTGCATATCTGAATTCCTCTTTCAAAAATACGTAGTTTCAAAAAAAAAATCATCTCATTTGGAGTTCTAAAAGTGGAGATATCGTGGATTTAAAATCAGCAATTTTTCAGAATTTCGATGACGGCCGCAGAAATTGCGGTGAGAAAATCTTTTGACCGAGTGCCCAGATTTCTATTCCGATTTCATGGGTAGAAGCAGAGTGGTTGTTCCAGTTCTGGAAACATGCTATAATAGCGATTATGAGCAATACAGATCCGGTTTTTGAACATTGGGTGGAATTTCTGCCCAAATTTTTTTCTGTTGCAGGTTCGGATCTGGGAATAATCCCTATCCGCTTAACTATGGGAAGTACTTAGGCATAATCCCTAAAACTCATTGTGAGGAGTACCACAGGAACCCCAAAGTAGCTGGCCCATTGAGAGGACCTTCCAGCGAAAAGGGCAACGACCCCTACCTGATTGACTAGTTCCCACTTGTGAGGTAAACCAAGAGCTGTCGTTTGTGGCCAAGCGGTTATCAGTTTTACCTGAGCCATGGAGTGAGGGGTACTGCACCAATACGCAAGCTGTCAGACAGCATTGGTGGCTGAGTGAATCCCTGGGGTCCATATCTATAGGAAGCCACACATACCTGGGGTCCATATCTATTTTCAGTTGCACAATTGCAGATTTCCTCTGTCCAGAACTGTTGCCGGTCCGTTCCGCGCCGTTGCAGATCCATATGTTGCCGATCACTTCCGCACCGTTGCAGATCCCTTCCTGAAATCTCTCCTGCTTATGGTTGTCACCCGCTAAGGAGCAAAAATCATGCAGGAAGCACTTGCCGCCATCCAAGCCAAACTCCAGGAACTGGATGACAAATTTCTCGGTCTCCATCTTGAGCATTCAGCTATCAACACCAGCCGCCAGTCTGAGTCTTCATTAACCAATGGGTTCTCTTCTTCCAGCAATTTTCGCAATCTGAAGCTAGATTTTCCTCGCTTCAATGGTACTGATCCGACTGGATGGATCTATCGTGCAGAACAATATTTCAGTCTTCATAATACTTTTGATGTCAACAAAGTTCCATTTGCCTCCTTTCATTTGGAACAGGAAGCTCTTCAATGGTATCGTTGGTACCTCAAGGCTCAGGAAGAGCCCAAATGGCCTGATTTTTGCCAGCTCCTTTTGAAACAATTTGGTCCTAGTGCTTTTGATGACTTCACAGGAGCTCTCACTAAACTTCGCCAAATTGGCACTGTGAAAGAGTATCAAACTGAATTTGAGAAACTAGCTAATCACACTGAAGGATTACCTGATGACTTCTACCGGAGTTGTTTTATCAATGGTCTAAAGGATGCAATTTGCTCTGAGGTCAAAATGTTCAGTCCCAACACAATGATGGAAGCCCTGGGGTTGGCTAAGTTGGCAGAAGACAAGATGGTAGCCCAACAACGCTCCAAATACTCTTTTGTTCCATTCCGAAATATGGGTTCTCAACGACCTCCCGTTCCGCCAGCTCCTCGCTCACCTCTAATCAAGCATTTGTCTAAAACAGAGATGCAGGTACGCAGAGAAAAAGGGCTTTGTTATAATTGTGATGAGAAATTCAGTCGGGGACATCGATGTGTTCAACAAAAGCTCTATCTCTTGGATGTGGATCCTCCCCCTGCCTCTGAAATTGGTGAAGAATTTTCTGATACAATGGATGCTCCGGTTGACACTCAAGAGCCGCCTACTGACCCTCCATCTCAGGAAGACCAACCCGAGATATCCCTCCATGCTTTAACTAGAGTCACTGCCCCCCAAACAATGCAGGTATGCGGTTATTTCAAGAATCTTCCTCTTACAATACTCATTGATTTTGGCAGCACTCATAATTTCATTGACCCTCAGATCGCCAAATAAGCTGATTGTTTTATCCATCCTTGCTCCAACTTTGAATTCATGGTTGCCAATGGGGGCACCTTACCTTGCAAAGGGAAGTGTCGTAATGTGCGTATCTCTATGGGAGATTATAACCTCCGCTCTGACATGTTTGCCTTTACCTTAGGCGGATGTGATGTGGTTTTGGGCGCTCAATGGCTGCGCACACTTGGCCCCATATTATGGGATTTTGCTGAACTTTGGATGCAGTTCTCCCCCGATGGAAACAAACACACATTGAAGGGATTACAACCAGGGTCTCTCAGCATCATCAGTTCACATCGCCTGAAAAAACTCCTTAAGAAGAGTTCCCATGGTGTCATTGCTCAGCTCCATTCCATTCAAATGCAACCATCAGCGGCCCCCACTACTCCTTTGGATCTCCAACAAATTTTGGATCGCTATACAGGTGTTTTTGCTGAACCAGTGGGACTTCCACCTTCACGACCAGAGGACCATCGTATTCAGCTCCTTCCTGGCCGCATTCCTCCCAACATCAAGCCCTATTTGTGGAAATTCATTCTGGTATTTTTTGACGATATCCTCATCTACAGTAAAACATGGGCTGAACATCTCCAGCATCTGGCTCTTGTAATGCAACTTTTCTCTGATCCTCATCTCCATGCCAAAAAGTCTAAATGTGTTTTTGGCCAAAAGGAAGTTAAGTATCTCGGGCACATTATCTCAACATAAGGGGTTCGTGTGGATCCTACCAAAATCGCTGCCCTGAACAATTGGCCACCTCCTAAGACACTCAAGAGCCTTCGTGGTTTTTTGGGGTTGACTGGCTACTACCGCAAGTTTGTCACGGATTATGGGAAGCTTGTAGCTCCATTAACTGCTTTGTTGAAAATTGATGGTTTTACATGGGCACATGTTACTGAGCGTGCATTTGACAAGCTGAAACAAGCTATGTGTACTACACCTGTTCTAGCTATGCCCAATTTTTCCAAGCCCTTCACTATTGAGAGTGATGCTTGCAGCAATGGCCTTGGTGCTGTTCTCCTTCAAGATGAACACCCCATTGCGTTCAACCGCAAATCCCTTTCCGGTAAGAATTTAGCTGCCTCTACATATGAGAAGGAAATGATGGCCATTTTCAATGTGGTACAAAAGTGGCGACCCTACCTCTTAGGGAATCATTTCTGCATCAAGGCTGATCACCAAAGTCTGCAATATTTCCTAGAATAGCGTGTATCCTCCCCAGCACAACAGAAATGGGTTAGCAAAATCATGGGTTATGACTATGAGATCACTTATAAGAAGGGTAAGGACAATCTTGTGGCGGATGCCACTACTACATTTCGATCCAAAATCTGACGGTTACTTCCGACGACGCGTGGATTTTTTCTTTTAAACCTACCAAAAATCAGAAAGTTAATTTTTTTTTTTAAATTTTGGTCATAAGTGTCGCTTAAGCGACGGCTAGGATTATAAGCGTCACTTAAGCGACAGATGTCCTCATAAGTGTCGCTTAAGCGACGGTGCTTCAAATTGGTCAATAATTTAAATAAATAAACTTAATTGGTCAATTATAAGAAGAAGGTGCTAAGCGTCGCTTAAGCGACAGATCTTTTAAATTCTTTACAATGTCCAAGTTAGCGGGAACAGGCGGAGAAGAGATTAATCACTTAAGGGAGAAGGATGCTCGATGCTCTTTCCTTTTCCAAGCAATATGGATCTCCTATCATTCCGAAGCTGTGCAATATGCGAGCGGTTTCCTTTCTGTCTGATGGAACAAGGCGGGGAGATCAACTGATCATGAAGTATTCAAGTTTTTGTAGTAAGCGGAAGACAAAGGTAGCAATATTCTTACCCTAATGCTCCTTTGTCCTGGTTGTTATCCGAAGGTCATTGGATAGCCTTAACACGTTTTGTCCATTTCCCACGCAGCAAGAACCTCCATGATTTGGGTTTTGATCACAAGATCAATGGGAAGAAGGATGGGATTTCGTTGAAATAGATGATTGAAGAGCTGGATTGCTCTGATGTTCCCTCCGTGTTCATTTTCCCCATTTCTCTGGAACCTATGCAGGATCCTGTTACCCTTTGTACAGGCCAGACCTATGAATGATCCAATATTTTGCAGTGGTTTTCAATAGGGCATCATTACATCTGTCCGACAACTATGCAGGAGCTTTGGGATGTCTCTCTTACTCCAAACACGACCCTCTCCCATCTCATCTACAAGTGGTTCTCACACAGATATATGATGCAGAAAAAATAGGCCGAAAATGTTCAGGAGAGAGTGAAGGAGCTTCTAGAGAAGCTCAGGAAGGCTAAAGGGCAGACTAGAATAAAGGCTCTGTGTGCACTTAGGTTGATTTCACAAACAGATGAATCTGCAAGAAAGAGTATAGTGGATGAAGGAGGGGTGATGTTGCTATCGTCTCTGTTGGGTCCCTTCACTTCTCATGCAGTTGGGAC